>RJWJ010028533.1:0-21347 GCA_004363605.1 Indri indri | reverse complement strand
TGAGGCCAGCGTAGAGCTTCCTATCCGAGAACATGTCACCAATCCAGGATACTCGAAAGAAATCTATGGAAGATAAGTTTTCAGCCAAGGATCACAAATCACCTAAGTTAGATGAAAAACATAAACAACTAATGTGGAAAATGAAAAAAAGAAGGAAAGAAAAAGTAGTAGTAATAGCTAACTCTTTTATTGAGCACTACCATATGCCAAGCAGCGTTTTAAGTGTATCCTTTAATCCTCACACGAGTCCTATAAAATAAGTACTGTAGTTATCCCCATTTTATTGAATGATGAAATAAGGGCATAGAGACATTAACTTGCCTTGTAAGTAAGTAGTAAAGGTAGAATTTGAACCCAGTTAGTCTGGCTTTAGCAGTCATACTCCTAACCACTGTCTTTTGCTACTTGCATATACTTCAAGAAATAGAGATAATAGAGCAATCTCAAAAACAGTTTAATAAGAGTATAGCCTTAAAAAAAGGCCTTAAATAAAGGCAGGAAGAGCAGCCATGAAATAAGAAGTGGTTATAAACGAGCATTTAGTTATGAAACAAGAACAAGTGATTATGGGAGAAACTAGAAATCTGAAAATAGTTACTGAAATAAATTCAGCACATAACATGAATAACAAGCTACATACAGCTGAAGAGCAAAGGATTAATAAATTGGAATATCAAAACTGAAGAAATGAAAATGGGAAGAGCTGTCAGCTTCTGGTCAAGGTGGAGTAACAGGGACTAAGTTTACTCTCCTACTTGAAAAAAACCAACAAAACCCAGGTGAAACATAAAACAGTGGTTTTCAAGACACTGGACATCAAACATTAAAAGACAGCAATAGACAGGAAACAAATGAAGCCATCCTGTGATTGTCCTAGCTCACTGCCTTCAGAGAATTTCCAGGCCCCAGTGCAGCAGGGGGAACCCACGTGGAACCTAGAATTCACCCTCAGATGAGCAAAAGGAGCTTAAGAAACCAGGGAGACTGAGGCAGGTAGAGTTTGCAGGACCAAGTACCTGAGAGGAGAGCAGCACAGAGAATTCTGGAGCTCTTTACAAGAATCCCCCTTGAGTATTTAGAACCCTGATTAGCACATGTGTGAGGAAAATACCCGATAAGCTGGGGAAAGAACCATTCAAAAGGATTAGGGGCAACAGTACACCATGTTCACACAGAGCTGAGGATAGTAGTGCCTATAAACTACCAGGCAGAGTGGAAAACTTTGTAATCCATGAGACATTAGGTAGAGTACTCAGAAGAGTCTTACCTCAACAGTGGGGAATAATTTGCCCTACACTAAACAGGGCTGTGGTCCTGCCTAACAAATCTAAAAAGCAAGACCTGGAAAGATCAAACGGTTTCCAGATCACTGTATCTCATTACAAATTTCAGGAATATTTATAGAAACAGAAAGATATCCAGTACTTAACAAAAGTATAATTCACAATGCCTGGCATCCAATCAAAAATTAACAGATATGCAAAGCAGGAAGATATGACCCTTGATGAGAAAAATTCAATCAAAATAGACCCCCAAATGACACAAATGTTAGCAGACAGGGGCATTAGAGTTGTACTTCATATATTGAAAAAGTTTAGTAGAGGCATGGAAGACATATATTTCTAAAGAATAAAATTGAACTTTTAGAGATATATATATCTGGTATGAAAAAGTGAAAAGGGCTCATCTCTTGAACATCATGAATACTATAAAAGTTTTCGGAAGGACTCAGGCTTAAATTAATGAGTGACTAAATACTGTTAACTTGTCCGTTCTTCCCAAAATAATAGCTTTCATGTAGTTCAAATCAGAACCCAGATGGAATTTGTTTTTGGAATTAATGAAAAAATGTTAAGTTCACCCAGAGAATAAAAGGGCTTTAAATAAATGAGAAATGACAAAGGAATCTTTAACCTACTACATGCAATGTAAAATTAGTAATTAAAATTGTGGTCTGACTCAAGGTAGATATGCAGCAAATCTGTAGGCATATGACAATTTACTGTGTGATAAAGGTGGCATCTCAATTGAGTGGTAAAAGGATAGATCATTCAATAAATTGTATTGGGGCAATTGGCTTATTTCTGGGAGGAAAAGTTAGATCCTGTCTTTCACCCAAACTTCAGATAATTAGATACTTAAATAATTATAAGGGGGAAGGAATAAACTTCCAAGTGCTGGAAGAGAATACTGATGAATATAATCTTTGTGTGGGGAATAACTTTCTAAGCATAATGCCAGTGGAAAATGATATAGGAAACAATAGATAACATGTTGACAGTTGAGTTAAAAAATTCTAAACGCTCTGAGAAACAGCAGCTATAAAACAAAGTTGAACGGAACCAATGTATTTATATCCTGGAAAATCACTTTGGAAACCTAGGTTCTCCATGTTGGTGTTTCTCATGTTAAAGACAGATACTTTCATAAACTACAATAAAATGCAGTATTATAATGATGAAGTTAAAATGTAAGCTTTCATTTTTATTATAAGATTCAGCAGACATATGATTATGCTGTCAAGTTAGAAAATTTCTAAACGCTCTTAAAACCTTAAATATGTATATTACTGATGGAGCAGTTCTAGAAATTTATCTTAATGAAATAAAATTTAGTATGTACAGTTACTTATCACAATATTATTTTAATGGGGGAAACACGAGCACAACCTCACTCTTTTTTTTGTTTGGTCTTGGGTTTTTTTTTGAGACAATGTCTTGCTCTGTCACCTAGGCTCACTGTAACCTCGAACTCCTGGCTTCAAGCAATCCTCCTGCCTCAGCCTCCCCAGTAACTAGGACTAAAGGCGCATGCCACCACATCTGGCTAATTTTTCTTATTTTTTGTAGAGAGGAGGTCTCCCTGTTGCCCAGGCTGGTCTCGAACTCCTGGCTTCAAGTGATCCTGTTGCCTGGGCCTCCCAAAGTGTGGGGATTAGAAGTGTGAGCCACCATGCCCAGCCATAACTCTTAAAGTAGTAGAGTGGTTACATAAAGGATGGTATTTCCATAAAATGGAATGTTCTGCAACTAATTGTATTGCAAAACAATACTAAAAAAATAGGAAAGGCTTCAGAATAATCCTGATTATGATGGATGAATTATTAGATATTAAATGAATGGTAAAATATACACTAAGATGTAAAAGGCAGTTACGTGAAGGGAGGTTGTAAGTTTAAAGTTTCTAAATCTGAGTAAAGGCAAGAGAGTATTACATGCTGATTGCGAAATCCTGGACTGCTATGCCAATTCCTTGTTATTGTGTAGTAATATATAAATTAAAAACAAAAGTACTATGTGTATATTTTTAAATGCTGTAAGCTTTTTTTTAAGTTTTCTGTATATCTTTTTTCAGTTCTGCTTGAGATTTCCAGAATTTTGAATACTGGCTTAGATATGGAAACTTTGTCTATTTGTGTACGGCTTTGTGAACAAGGAATTAACCCAGAAGCTTTATCATCGGTTATTAAGGAGCTTCGCAAGGCTACTGAAGCACTAAAGGTTAGAGATTACTATTAGTTCGTTGTAAATAAAGATGCTTTTGTTTAGAAAATGATTAATGATGAAGTTATGGGAGAGATATTAGTTAAATAAGGTTAAACTACTTCCTACACCATCAGGAGAAATTCTAAAGACCAGGAGGTTAATAACATATGTTCGGATCACAAATATTACTACTATCACAGACGATGTTATCTTTTCTCAGAAGTCTCTAACTGTTTTTAGAATTTTCTGTATGGTGAGTAAGTGGTGCCCACCCCAAAAGAGATACGTTCAAGTGCTAACCCTGGTGGTGATGAATATGACTCTATTTGGAAATAACGTCTTTGCAGATATAGTCAAGTTGAGATGAGGTCATACTAGATTAGGGTAGATCCTAATCCGATGATTGGTGTCCTCATAAGACAAGGGAAATTTGAACACAGATACGAAAAGAAGATACATACATGTGAAGACAAAGACACAAAAGGGAGACTGTCACGTAACAATACAGGCAGAAATGGAGGGATGTGTCTGTAAGCCAAGGAAAGTCAAGTATTGTCAGCAGCCACCAGAAGCTGGGAAGCAGCAAGGAAGGATCCTTCCCTGGAGCCTTCGGAGAGCATGGGCCAGCTGACTGTTGATTTCGGATTTCTGATCTCCAGAACTGTGAAAGAATAAATTTTTATTGTTTTAAGCCACCTAGTTTGTATTACTTTGTTATGGCAGCCCTAGAAATCTGATACAGATTTCAGGACTGGGAAGTGGGGTGCTGCTGTAACAAATACTAAAAATGTAGAAGTGGCTTCGGAATTGGGTAATGGATAGAGACTGGAAAGTGTTAAGGTGCTTTATAGAAAAACACTAGATTGCCCTTGAAGAGACTGTTGGTAGAACTGTGAATGTTAAAGGCAGTTCTGGTGAGGGCTCAGAAGATAGCTATAGAGAAAGCTTTCTTATTTCTGAGATACATATAACATTAGGAACAGAATGTTTCTTTATATAAGAACATTAAAAGTGCTTCTGGTGACATCTTACACGGAAATGAGGAACATTTATTGAACACTAGAGGAAAGATGATTCTTGTTATAAAATGACAGAACTTGGCCAAATTATGTTCTACTGTTGGAAGAAAAATAGAACATGTAAGAGATGAACTTGGATATTTAACTGAGGAAATTTCCAAGCAAAGTGTGGGAAGTACAACCTGATTTCTCATTGCTGCTTGTTATAAAATGTAAGAGGAAGGAACTAGTTTAGGAAGGAACTAGCACTTGATGATTTGGAAAATTCCTAGCCTATCTGGATAGCATGTTCTGGAGATAGGGCCAAGAGTGTGGGTGGTTTGTGAAGAAATTAGCTATGTGATAGACCCGGTCAGCCATCTCAGCACAAACACTGCTAGATTGGACTGAATGAGACAAGGTGAAATGAAGGCTGTCAAATTACTGGGATTCTACAGGCAGGAAATTGGCTGATAGAGCCACTTAGCTGTGAGCATGTGGTATCCTTCAAAAAAAGGGAAAAATGACTCCAAGAGTGGCTGAGAGACAAGGGGGCTACTGCTGCCATCATGAGCCCAGAGGGCCACCTTTTTACAAATTTTAAATTAACCACCTTTTAATTGCTGAGATTGGGAACAGGAAAAGTATCCTGTTCCCTGTCCTCCTTGCACATACTCTCTGATTTAAAACCTCATGATTTTATTTCCATGTTTATATAGCACTATCTCACCCTAAGTACTGAACCTTTAAGTTAGTCCATCTTAAAACTTGCCCAACAACAAAGTGACTTGTCTTTTTTCTTATCTCTAAGAAAACAGAACTATATAAAACATATAAATGACCTTTCAGATTAAGTTATTTTCCAGTAAGTTCCAGTGTTTTAGGTTGTGTGCTTTTTGAAATCTTTTGATTATTAAGTCTAACACAAAAAGGTAAACAATATTTACAGAGCAAAAATATATCATAAAGAAAATCTCCATGCAACTGTCACTGCCAGCACCAGAGAAACCCCCTGCGCTCCTCCCCAGTCACTAACCTCTCTGTCCTACCCTCCCCTCCAGTAACTACTGTGCTGACTTTTGTGGTAGACTCTTTGTTTTAGTGGCATTACTAACTAAACGTGGATCTTTAAACACCGTAGTTTAATTTCGTAAAATTTTTAAACTCAATATAAATGGATTCTTATAACACTATCTTTTTCCTGAGCTCCTTCATTTAACATTGTGAGATTATTTATGTGGTGTGTAGCTGTCACGCATTTCTTTTCACTGTAATATGTTTTATTGTGCAAATACACTATAATTTTTCTACTATGAATGGATATTAGATTGTTTACAATGTGGGACTATTACACATAATGCTGCTTTGAGTGTTGTTGTCCTTATCTCTTGATTGTTCTATATGACCATTTCTGTTAGGTGTGTATCTAGAAGTAAAATTGCTAGGTCTTAGGTTACATGTATCTTTAACTTGAATAGATGATGATAATGTCAAACTTAGTAGTACTGATTTATATTCCCACCAGCAGCATGACTTCCCTTTGCTCCTCATCTTTGGTGATGCTTATTATTGCGAGTCTTTTTAATTTTAGTCATTCTGAGATGTGTATGGGTTTCTCATTTGGTTTTATTTGCATTTCTTTGAGTACCAGTGAAGTTAATGCATTTTTACATGTTTTTTGGCCATCCTCTTTTGTGAGATATCTTTTTAAGTCACTTGCCCTTCTTTCAGCGTTGTTTATTCTTTTCTTTTTTATTGGCAGTCCTTTATTCCAGATGTGAACCCCTTTGTCTGAGGTGCATGTAAGGTTTCAAATTTTAAGAGTTATAAAAATTATTAAAGTTTTCTATTTCTTTTTAATCTTACACCTGTGGCTTTCGTATAGCAGAAAGAAAAATAACTGAATAACAAGCATAGCTAATACTTACGTGAGTGCTTTCCTTGTGCTAGACCCTATTCTCTAAAGGCCAATAATGGCATTATTTCCTCTGTAGTCACAATGGTGTTATGTACTTCTACATGTTGAACATTCCTAATCTGAAAATCCAAAATGCTCCAGAATCTGAAACTTTTTGAGTGCCAACATGACACTCAAAGGAAATGCTCACTGCAGCATTTTGGATTTCAGGTTTTCTGATTAAGGATGCTCACCCAGTGATTACAGTTGGCCTTCGGTATCTATGAACTCCACATTCATGGATTCAGCAAACTGTGGATCAAAAATAGCTTTGGGGGGAGGGATGAGGATGGTTGCGTCTGTACTAAACTTGTGTAGACTTTTTCTTACTGTCATTATTCCCTAAACTATACAATATGACAACTATTTACATAGCATTAACTTTGTGTTAGGTATTGTAAGTAATCTAGAGATGATTTAAAGCAGCAGTCCACAACCTTGTTGGCACCAGGACTGGTTTTATGAAGACAATTTTTCCACAGAGAGGGGTGGGTGGGGAATGTTTTCGGGATAATTCAAGCACATTACATTTGTTGTGCAGTCAAACCTCTCTGCTAATGATAATCTGTATTTGCAGCCACCATCACCACCTCAGCTCCACCTCAGATCATCAGGCATTAGATTCTCATAAGGAGCATGCGACCTCGCATACGCAGTTTACAGTAGGGTTTGCACTTCTGTGAGAATCTAATGCCACTGCTGATATGACAGGAGGCAGAGCTTACGTGGTGATGCGAGCCATGGGGAGTGGCTATAAATACAGATGAAGCTTTGCTCACTCACCTGCAGCTTACCTCCAGGGGTTGGGGACCACAGATTTAAAGTATACGGGAGGATGCGCATAGGTTATATGCAAATACACCATTTTATATAAGGAACTTGAATATCTGTAGTCTTTGGTGTCCAGGAACTAATCCCCTATGGATACCCAGGGATGACCATATAATGCAAACATTCCAAAATCCCCCAAAAATCTGAAATCGGAAACACTTCTGGTCACAAGTATTTTGGATAAGGGATACTCAATTTGTACTACTGTTAGTAGTTTACCGCTAAGGAAACTGAAGTTTATGGTGACTAACTTACTTATCCCAAGAACATACAGTTAAGTGGTTGAGCTGGGATTTGAAGTTGAGCTGTCTAACTTTGGAGTTGATTACTTATTAACTGTGAAGTTTTCTCCTGCAATAAAATGTAAGGAGTATCTGAGTAGGAAAGCATGAAATTGTTATTAGAAGCAAAACAGTCATTGGGCTGTAGCAGGGGCACGTTCCCTGGCTTAGTATTCTCTCATCTAACCCTGTTAATAAAAAGAAGTATTATAGTATTTCATCAGGATGCTTCTGAAATTCAAGTGGAAGAAGATTTATTTAAAACACCTCTTCCAGAATTATAAGAATTTTTGTTTTATTATGCTTGAGTTTGAAAGAGAACAAGCAGAATAGGAAGAGATTTTTGTATTGTACCACAGTTTGAGTTCAGTAAGGGAACCAGAGTCAAACCTGACTGAGGCAGATAACTGAGTCAGACAAGTGTTTTGATGTAGCATTTTCTTAGGCAAAATACAACCCAAGGTATTAGAAAAGGAGGTTTAGAAATACCTATTTAACATAGTTTTATGAGCTGTGAGCATATTGGTTATTCTGTATCCACTGGACCATAGTGAGATGTGGAAGGTGAAATCGAAAATTAAAATCGACAAAATCAGAAAGTGTTGACTGTTTGAATGGATGATCAGTATCTCACACATACAAAGCCTCTTAAAATGCATTTCCCCAATGTTACACCAGCATCTCATTAAAACTTAGGCAGACAGGAGACTCTGAAAAGTTTTTAGCAAAGCAGAAATATTAACTAGAATTTTTTCTTGTTTTCTTTAAAGTGATTTGTGTAACCTGTATAATTTTTATAAAAATGCTACATGCTTATGATTTTAAAAATACTTGATCAGAAAATATAAAGAATGAAATAAAAATCACTCAGCATCACCCAAGAGATAACCTATAATAATATTTGGTAAACTGTAGTCCAGAGAATATCATGCTTTCTTAAAAATAAAAATATTGCACTTAATTTTGCTGAATTGAAAAAGAAAAATAGCTTGTGCTTCTCCCTTGATGAAAGTCTATTCTCTCTTAACTGCCAGATTGGTTCAGGGTGGGGAGCTGGTTGGTTCAGAGCTGCACTGAGCCACACTTGCCTTTTCTTGACCACCCTTTTACTGACTTTACAAGCATAAGGTTGTTCTCCTTTCTGAATGTGGTTACTGCTAATGAATATTCTTCCCATATTTTTTGTTTGTTTTTTTGGTATTAATATCAGGGTAAAGAGGAACTGTTCCTGCTGAGTTCTGTCTTTATCCAGAATTCCTAGTGTTTAGAACTTAATAGTATGCTACTTATTGTCTCTATTTTAGAATGTGTAAAATATAAATCAGGGATATCTTGGAATGTTACAAGGAACTATTGGTCTGAGACATTAGGTTTTTTTCTTTTGCTCTTTAAGTAACTGTAGAAAATAGTAACAATTTTTTGTTAATTATTTTGTCTTTCACTTTCACAGATTTGTATATTGATATTATCTAAATCATTTATAGTAAAAGTAGCTAGCTGTGTGGCTCCCTAATTAGATAAGTTCCTTAAGAGCAATAGGTAAGCTACCTTATATGTATCTCCCACAGTATAAAATAATTAAGTGTATTTTATGAATGATTCTTTGAATTTTTATAATATCTTCTTAGTGCTAGTAGTAAATGCTTGCACAGAAAATGAAAGTTTGGAAGAGAAGAGGACTACTAAAAATGAATTTTTTTTCCTATAGATGATCCTTGCGAATTTTTGGAGTTTTTAGTAGCAATTTGGTAACTATGTATATGTTTCTAGGATGCTATTGCTGTCTTTTCAAATAGAAACTTCTGCATTTGTATAACATGAATGCTGTATTTCACTTAAACTTTCTTAAAGTAAGAATACTTGTTTCATTGTCTATATATTGGAGAAGAACTTCTAAAATTAATATGAAAATGAAATGGGACAAGACAAAATAAATTGCATTTGAATTAAAGTATTTTAATAAAAAATAAAACAAAACAAAATTCTATATGTGCTTTCAAGTCTTCTTTGAATTAGGTAATACTGAGAATGGGGCTAGGGAGATAACAATACCTAAAGGGTATGTGGTCAAAGCTAATTCAGGAACCTATATGGATAGAAAGAAGTAAGAAATGTTTTAGAACAATAGAATTTCTTTCAAATCGTGTTCTAATTCTCTAGAGTAGTAAACCCAGAGGAGGGAAAGGCTAGTTTAGAATACGTCTGAAAAACAAGGTTGGTTTCAGCGTTATTTCAGATTTCATTATCTAAAATTTTCCCAGTGCTTTAAACCATTTTTACAAAAGAGCTCTGGACTTGGACTAACTAAAAGCAAGTTTTAATTAGGAAGTAGAAATGTAAATGAATCAAGTCTAACATGTATTTCTAAAATTAAACTTACTTAAAATTATATCCATTTTCATACTGGCATTAAGAAATTACTTTTTTAAGGTATGATAGTATGGTGGTTTTTTCAGTCTTTCTAGAATATTGATGAATGATTGGATGTCTTGGAATTTCTTCACAATAATTGGGGAAAGTAGTTGGGCTTGTAGGTGAAAGAGGATTAGCCAGATGTTCATTATTCATCTTTTGCTCTTGTGCTCTCTACCTTGTAGCATAAAAGATCTTTTTTATTCCTTTTATGTATTTATTTTTTATTTTGGGGGCAGGGTCTCACTATGTTGCCCAGGCTGTTCTGGAACTCCTGGGCTCAAGCAATCCTCCTGGCTTAGCCTCCCGAGTAGCTGGAGTTATAGGCGTGAGCCACCACGCCCAGTTTCTTTTTCATTCTTAATCCCCTTTTCACACTATAATAAAACATATGGAAACAGACAAACTAATGAAGACTATTGGAACAAAGTCTGTTATAGGTTAATTTTTCAAGTAGCATTATGTTTTTACATGTACTCTTAACTATTATTTAAGATGATACAACTGTTTTCTGTAAACCTAGCAAGTTCAAAAGGTAATCCTGATGTATAACAAAAAATGAAAATTACTGCATTACTCTGATAAAAGTGGTTCTGTTATATGGGAGAATAGTTGTTAATGACAATGCAGTATTGACAAATTTATCTCCATGGTGTCTCTTTTTCCATGGTTTTATTATAATGAATTTTACTTTCTTGTTCTAGGCTGCTGAAAATATGACAAGCTGACTTTTCTGGAGAAATTCTGATGAGATATGTCAAGCTCTGCAAGAGGATTTGAAGATTGCTTTGTAGTAAAGAATGTACAATGAAATTACTGCATGCATCAGTGTAGGAAAATTTTCCTTTTTAAAAGAATTATAAAACCATAGCTTTATAAATCAGTGGAAAGTGGCTTACAGAGAACTATCAGATGTGTTTACATCACATCTTACTCATTTTTTTTTTTACAGCTATAATGCTTTGGCATTGTTATGTTCATATTTATGTATTCCTTATTTATAGCTCTGATAGCTTTAATTTTCTAAGCAGTCTGTCTATCAGATGTGCACATCTGCTGTGCTTGGTTGAAGTATAGTGGAACCCATCAGTAGTGATGTGTAGTAGTTATGACTTGTTGACATTTCCATTAGAAACTTTAATTTTGAATTGTTTATGCATAAAAACTGGATTTATGTTGTATTGGGCTGAAAGTTGACAGGATTTCAGCTACCATTTGTGAATTTTGATTTAGATTCATTATGTATATCAGAATCTTGTTTTTAAAAAATAAGAGCATGGAAAACATTTCTAGTAATCTGCTCTTTAACAAAGAATATTTAGTTTTTTAAACAGTTTGTTGGGCAGTTAATAATGTGAACCAGATAATTTTTGTATTGATTGAAAAATAAAACTTTTAGAAACTTAGATTTTAAAGGAAATGACAGTGCTTAGCTTAGCATTATTTATAGTTTGAATCATTTAAATCTAATGAAAATGTTAGTTGAGAATTTTTTTAAGTTTTATACCATAGAAGTGAAGGCTAAAAAACAATGTATAAAATGAAACATAGCCAACATGCAAAATTCCTGTTTACTTTTATTACATAAAAGTAATTTAAGTGCTTAGCTAATAAATCTTGAGTGGTTATTTAATAAATCACTAGATAGGTGGTATGTTTCAACAGATATTTAATATTTTCTGAACAAATAAGGATTTCCAGTCATTAAACAAAAACTAATGTTCTGTATCACGAATTATAAGTGTGGCTTTTTGAAATCATTTTGTCATTTTTTTACCCTTAAAGCTATAACTCATCAAAGTGATGATATGAAAATAAATTTTAATATATTGATTCTGTTCCTATAACAGAATCTCAATGACACTTTTTTGGCAAGAATTCAGGTTTAATATGATTTTATTGTTTTTTAAATTTTAGATTTTGTTAGATACCATATAAATGATGGTACAAGCATTCACTCTTTAGTAGCATTTTTTGTTTTTCAAACTGAAGTGGTTTTAATAAGACTTAGTGATATGGAAATAGAACCTTCTCTGCTATTTTTAAAATCTAGGATTTTGACCATTTAGACTTTTTAAATGCATGACATTTTTGCCAAGTGCACTGCAAGGTCTATTATTGGCAGAACAGGTTGGGAGACACTAAGAACTTATGATAAGTCATTTGATAGTAAACACTGCAAATACAGCATGTTGTTATTTATAAAATCATAAAGAGAACACTTTTGTTAACCTTCAAAATTTGTGTATGCTTCTAGGCCATAAGAGTTGATTATTTTATTTATGACTTTGTAGATTAAGTTATTTATGTATGAAACAAAGCAGGAAAATCTATTGAGAAGGGATTATGTTTACAGAGGACTTCTTTAATGTGTCACATTTCTTAAATATAAACATATATTTTTAATGCACACTTAAGTAATATTTAAGAAACCAAACAAAATAATGATACAATTGCAGTGTTGTGCTTGTTGTCAGTGACAATAATAAAGCCATTTTGGTGGTATTGGCATGTACTTGTGATTTAATATGTGCTTCTGTTAATTCAACTTGCGTGTCTATAGGGAAGTCCATAAATATTTGGATGCTTATTATGTATGATTCAGGACTATTTAAGGTAGATTTTGTAATTTAAACTAGGCTCAAGGTGTAAAATGGAATACTTTTCCCCTGGTAGTGAAAGGAGATAGCTATAATAACATTACTCCAGGCTTTAAAACAAAGTTGGCAATTTAAATAAGTGTGAGATTATATTTGTCTATACTTAAGAATTTCTTTACATAGTGGGACATTGTGAAATTTAATACATGTTCCAAGCATACTTAAAAGTTTTCCAATATTTGAAACATCAGTTTTTAAACATTAAACATTTAGTTCTTCAGTCTCACTACTTTTTATTGTAGTAAAAGATACATAAAATTTACAATTTCAACCATGTTTAAGTCATACAGTTCAGTCACATTAAGAATATTTATATTGTTGTGCAACTATCACCAGTATCTGTCTCTAGAACTTTTCTCATCCTCCTGGGCTGAAACTCTGCACCCATTAAGCAGTAACTCTATATTCCTTCCTCCTCCCAGCCCCGGTAAACATTTTTCTACTTTCCATTCTATCTGTGAACTTAACTATTCTAGGTAATCATATAACTGGAATCATACAATATTTGTCCTTTTGTGTCTGTCTTATTTCACACAGCATAATGTCTTCAAGATTCATCCAAGTTGTAGCATGTGTCAGACTTTTCTCCCTTTTTAAGGCTAATATCCGTTGTATGTGTATGCCACATTTTGCTTATTCAGTGGACATTTGGGTGGTTTCTACCTTTTGGCTATTGTGAGTAGTGTTATGAATATTAGTAAACAAATGTCTGTTTAAGTTCCTGCTTTTAATTCTTTTAAGTATATATCCAGAAGTGGGATTGCCAGATTATGAACATCTATAAAAAATCTTGGATTAATTCTGTGGGCATTAGAGAAAGGAGAATGATCAAGCTGTTACGGGAAGTGCTTTGCTAGTGCAGTGCAGGTTGGGTTAGAGCAGGGAGAGACTAGAAGCAGAGACTAGTTAGGATGCTATGACAGTAACCCAGGCCTAAAAGTGCTCAAATCAGGGTAAATTCAAAGGACATTACATAAGAAAAACACAGGGGACTTAATGGCAGATTATGGGGAAAATAGAGAAGAAACTACAGTGACTTGAGTTTCTAAACCTGGGTAACAGAATGATTATCAGCAAATGGAAATCAAGAAGGGAATCTAATTTTCCTGGAAAAATGATTTAGGAATATTGTATTTAATATATATTAAATCTCACCCTTACCACCCCTCCAAAGACCCTTACCCACTTCTATCTTTTGTCCTACAGCATTTATTGCTCTCTGATGTACAATTTACTTAATATATTTATTGTTTATAAATAAATATACCTCTACATGAAAAAGTCCCACAAGGGTAGGGATTTTTCTTGGTTTCATTCATTGATGTATCTCAAATGTCTTGAACAGTGCATAGCACGTATTAATAATGAGTGCTCAATAAATACATGTTGGCTGAATGAATGGATAGACTAGGAATCTAAGAGACAATATGTACCATGTGGTTGAAAAATAACACTGAGAACTCGCTATATGCAAAGTACTAGTTTGGGTGCTTTAAATACATCAAATTGTTTAATCCTTAGTCTTACAGCAACCACAGGAGGTAGGTAGCACCATCCCCTTGCAGATAACGAAGCTGAGGAACAGAGTGGTAAATGAATAGCTTAATCATGGAAGTGGTAGGGCCAGGATTTGAACCCATGTAAACTGACTCTAGAACCCATATGCCTTAGTACCTGTTACTATACATCACCATCTCATGGGGTGAAGAAGCAAAAATGGGAGAAGGAGTTGAAGGGGGTTGGGAATCAGTTGAAGCTCTGGAAGTAAGATGCTGAGAATAGAATGACAGGTGCTTATCTTTCCCGGGGTTGTCCCATTCTTTTCCTCTAACAAATATGCTATTGCTGATGACGGCGCGCTGGTGAATTTTTGTGGCATCTCAACGGATCTATCTTACTGCCTTTTAATCAGGACAATATAAGGAAATAGTCCTCTTAAAAAGCATTCACTTTCCAGATGTGCTATATTTGGGGATCCCAGTTCTAACAAAAAAAGATATCTCTTTTTATGAAATTCAGTGTTGGGCTTGTATATACTGCATTGGAGTATTTTAAGTATTGTAAAAATATGGTGCATCTGACAGCCCTAGCAGCCTCAGGAAGCGTATCTGTTAACCACTCTTTGTCCATGAGAATGGAACAGAGCACTGAGGTATCTTGAGAGTCCCCAGTAGCTGAGTCAAAGTGCAGCATGTTATGATGGAAGCGGTCCACATTATCACCTCTAATTACTGAAAACAATAAATCACCAGCTGCACACTTGGAGAGTCACATAAAAAAAAAGCCTTTAAAGAGTTCGTTCTGATGATTACACTTCCCACACATACTGGAAAACTGTTTCACCTGTTAAATTTTTTAGAGGCAAGTCTACCTACTCACCTAGCAACAAATGGCCTTTTTATTGTAACAGCTATGGCTTACGCTTGAATTTACTGACTGCTGTACATTGAAATATCTAAATAAACTAATGCAAATGTCATTTAAAAACATCTACTGATTTAATCTGAATACCCAGAAAAAATACCACCCACTTAAATGTCACACTATTCAGCAAGCAGAAAACTGGAACTATGTGGCTGCTCTGGAAGGAAATAAGACTTTCTAGTTCCTTAATTCTAGTCTGTATTCGTTAGTCAAAAGATGTCTGATGAACCTCCAGGAAAAACAAGAACAATGGAAATTGACTTGCTTGTGAAGAGATCACTGTTATGTTTTAAAAGGTAAATGATAATATTGCATCAATTTAGGAAACTTGTTCATGGACACTTAACTACATCTCTGTAGATCTCAGTTTCTTCAATTGTATTGTGTGAGTTTGCACCTAGAGTCTCGAGATCTATGCCTCCAAAGTTCAGATTTCTTGTAGCATCTTCATATTTGTTTTTTTTAACCAGCTCTGTATACCACTGAACTATTATTCATAAATATTTTTCTTTGAATAGACTCACTTTTTAAAAATATGAATACATTTTGAAAATTTAAATTTACGTGATTACTTAAATGGAAGACAGGCATCATTTGCCATAGCTTTAAAAATAATTACAATGAACATTAAATATGGAATTATATATTTCCTAGGTCAGCGGTCCCCAACCTTTTTGGCACCAGAGACCATTTTTATGGAAGACAATTTTTCCATGGACAGGGGACAGGGCGGGGGGATCATTTCAGGATGATCGAAGCACATTACATTTATTGTGCACTTTATTTCTATTATTATTACATTGTAATATATAATGAAATAATTATACAGCTCACCATAGATCGGGGACCCCTGTCCTAGGTGTTGTCTTTAAAAACTGTGATTCTGAGACCTTTTCCTTGGATAGAAAGATGAGCAAGTGTTAGAGACATAACACAGAACTGCATTTCCTCTAGATGTTGTCAGAAGGATTAGAAGAATATTGAAAAGAAATTAACTTCTTCACTATGGCATTTATTGCATTTTAAATGCAATGTCCGTATACCACCTCCTTTGGTACCCATGCTACACTTTGGAAAACCGCTATCTTAGATAATCTCCAAGATTCCTTTTGGCTCTAATACTCATATAGTTTAATAGCTCAAGCTTCAGTGTGAGACAGGATTGGATTCTGTGTGCCCTCTCCAAGTCTGTTTCCTAATCTGTAGGATAGCATGGAGCTCACAGTGTAGTGAAGATTAAATGGAGATGATGCATATAAATCTAGCATACCACCTGGCACATAGTAGGAGCTTCCTAAGTGTGAAACTCCACTTTCTGTTTTTCGTGAGTAAGTTTTATCTAGAAACCTGATTTCAGGAGTGGCCCAATGGCTATGAAGTGACATATACAAAATGCCCTTTATTCTTATCAATGGAATCAGACCCAATGTTTTCATAAGCTTATTTTTGTATACTTTTTGGGGAAACAAATAAAATATTTAAATAAAAGCATATTATGTGCTTATGTAGGGAGGAAGATCAAGACACCATACCAGTAAAAATGAAAGATGAATAATGTAGCTAAATTTTAGTGTCAAGCCTTGCATAGCTAATTAGAGAAAGGCGCCCATGGGGATGAGAATGTGTTGGGAGAAGAAGTAAAGATTATGAATAAATTTTAAATCTCTGTTTTCAACATAAAAAGAGCTCATTGTTCTCGGTTGCTTCTGAAAAACCCAGTGGGAATATCAGTGATCTTTGTTCCTGCTGAACACTGAGAACCACCATGTAAAATAGGAGCAAACAGCTGGCTAAATGAAAGCTTCCTTGGAAAGTCTACTGATAGAAAATTCTGGGGAGGAGGGGCAGCCAGGGAGCGAGCTCTGCAAGGTTTAACTTAAGCCTTGAATAAACACTATTCCTGCTTTCACTGGCTTTATGTACTAGAAATGAAAAGGATTTTATCAATCAAGGCTAAATTCAGAGAGACAATGGGGGGGTGCATTTTGCATGGAACAAAGACAAAAGTGCTTTAATTTCACAAAATGGCACTCTATATAGAGCTGTTCTTACATTAAAATGCTGTTGCGCCTGGACCTCGAGGGCCCTACAGACTTAGGGAAGAGCTGTGTGAACCTGATCTTTCAAGGTAGCAGCCACTGGCATGACTTCGATACAGAAATAGTTGTTGTGATGGCTTATTATGACCCCCATTGTTACTTTCATCAGTTCCAAAAGGTTGAGAATCTATGTTGAGATTTAGCAGTAAATTTGTTTAACCAGGGAGCCCCTAAGGGAAACAACTTGTCATCTGGGGTTTCTCAGGTCTTTTCTTCTGCTTTCAGCATTTTGCACCACTCGCAAACTCCAGTCAGACGAAAGGAATGCATACTAATATGTTGTTAATAATGTATCTCCCCTCTCTGGGGAAAGGCAAGTCCTAGAGATACCATTTAACTTAAAGGAATGCAGCCCACAAGGCATAATTGTTTGTTTGTTTTTGAGAGAGGGTCTCACTCTGTTGCCCAGGCTGGAGTGTAGTGATGTGATCATAACTCACTGCAGCCTCAAGCTCTGGCTTCAAGCGATCCTCCCACCTAAGTATACTGAGTAGTTAGGACTACAGGTGTCCACCATCACACCTAGCTAATTAGTGTGTGTGTGTGTGTGTGTGTGTGTGTGTGTGTGTGTGTTTGTGTGTACAGATGAGGACTCACTATATTGCCCACGCTGGTCTCAATCTCCTGGCCTCAAGCCATCCTCCCGCCTGGGCCTCCCAAAGTGCTGGGATTTCAGGCACAAGCCACCGCGTCAGGCCAGTGACAGGTTTTTTTTAGGTCCTTTGAATCATTTGACTGCTGGACCCAGCGCTCCTCTCAGCCATCTGATATGAGGCCAGCTCTTAGCATCGGCTAAAGACTGTCTCGTACTCCATGAATAACGGAAACTGCAGACGAGGCACTCCTCCCTTTGGCTTTGCTTGTATACCCTAGTCTTCAGCTTCCGTTTCAAATGGAATTCGCTTCCCCTCCTGGTTAGCCCCCGTCACTCAGCTGTCACACTGCCTAGGCCATTCTTCACAGTCCAGTCCGGTGGGTAGATTCTAGATACATAACTGGAATCCAGTCTGCACTGTGCTGGAAATGAGGTAGAAAAAGAGTGCTGTTACCATAGTTCTTCCAGGAAATCCAACTAAAGCTGCCTTTTCACACACGGTTCTTATACACCTAATTTAACACAGTGGTTACATTATCAAGTCTTGCCTTCAAAGCAGGGATGGTCTTTATAACCCTTTTCTCTCAAAAAAAATTATGTGTTTTTATTATAAAATATTTGAGGCATAAACATCTATAATAAAACAAATAATTATGTGCCCCATTCACGGATAAAGAAAAAATTTTCACAACTTTCTTTCCTTACTCAAGGTCTACTTTAGTATTGTCCCATAAATCAATAATCATCTTTAAATCAAATACCTTATTTACAGCGTGTCCCAGATTCTCACACTCTCTCCGTCCATGCATAGATAAACATTGACGCTGACTTGCGAAAAATCAATCCCTTGTCCCTTGGGGCCAACTCACCCTCAAGAGAATTCCTGCTCTTGATCTTCAGATTCCAGCACCTATCCCTAAGCATAACATGTAGCGAATACTCAATAAATGCTTATCAAATGAGTGATTAGACAATGATACATAGTTGGCAATAATGTTCCCATGAAATTTTCCTGCCGCAATTACTGGCATACTTTTTTCAATGGGATCTGGGAAAGCAAGTTGCTGACTGGCATGTGCTGTTCTTATTTTAGCTTTATGCTCTTCCTGTGTGCCTTCTCCTCCCTCTAGCTTCCTGGTCACATGGGATTGCCATAAAACTTTGGAGATGTACTCTATACAAGTTTACGTGGTGGAAGCAAGATAATTCTACTCTCTTCTATTTTCCCCGGTAAATATATCATAAGCTTCAAGAAGGCAGGCATGGTGTCTAGCCTGGTACCTGACACTTAGTACATACTCAATTAAAAAAAAAAGTTTATGGGCTGGGTGCAGGGGCTTGCGCCTGTAATCTTAGCACTCTGGGAGGCTGAGGCAGGAGGATTGCTTGAGGTCAGGAGTTTGCCACCAGCCTGAGCAAAAGCAAGACCCCGTCTCTACTAAAAATAGAAAAAATTAGCTGGGTGTGGTGGTGCACACCTGTGTTCCCAGCTACTCAAGAGGCTGAGGCAGGAGGATCACTTTAGCCCAGGAGGTTGAAGTTGCAGTGAGCTAGGATGACACCACTGCACTCTAGCCAGGGCAAAAGAGTGAGACTCTGTATAAAAAAAACGTTTGTGAAAGAACTACCTAAATGCCTCTGGACTCTCCCATTTTCTTAACATCAGGACAGTCTACAGAGTCACATTCTATACATTCTGGGGAAAATGGAAAAGAACTAACAGTTTGACACCTGCTACATGTCAGGCACCAAGCTGGATTATCTCATATAGTTTTCATAGCAACCTTGTGAAGTATTAATATTCTAATTTTACAGATAAAGAAACTGAGGCCCAGAGAGATCTGTCATGAAATAAATATGGGCACATAAAATTCTTCTTCCTCTTGGGACATCCTTTCTCTTCTTATTGCTTGACCAAATAACATTCAGCCTTTAAGAACCAAATTAAGACTGTTGGGAGAACTTTCTCCATGGATCTTTTGCGTTTCTATCCATCTTCTGTGGGAAGGTGTTTGACAGCTTCTCGTTTTTGCCTGTTTTTTCAAGGATGCTTGTGTAGCAAACAGCCTTGAAACAGAGATGGTGTCTTTCACCGGGGCACAGGGCAGACTTGTTTTCTGATCAGGAAAATAAGGATACTGTCTCCCTCCAGGACAAAGATTGGACAGGTTTGCTAGCAGCCTCCTTGAGAGAATTGCAGTTTCCTCAGCCTGGGTTTCCTCTGCTGTGATAAAAACTCACAGAACGTGCAAAATCTTGGGGTGGGGGGCGCGCTGCTTTTTATCACCCCTATGGGACTTGGAGGACAAGGAGAAAAAATGTAAACATGAAGCTCATGGTGCCTGCTGTGCCCTGAGTAATAAAGTCCTTTGTCTCTGACCCAGGAGTCTTGCTTTCTTTGCCAGCATCTATGAAAATGTGGCCGACTAACTTTTCCACTTACAAGTAGGGTAAAATCTCAGACTTTTCACAGTTCTTGACAAAGACCTTCCTCCTTTGGGGGCCTCCTCTAACTACACCAGTTTATGGTGGCATGTCTAAAACACACTTGGCAGGAAACACAACCTGCTGAGTAATGAAAGTATTTGTGAACATTTTAAGTGCTTCACACTTGATTATACTCTCTAGGAGATACAGACGGTTACTAGTACTTCTTGATAAGTGTTTAGCATTTTCCCTGGAAATAGAAATTGGCTCTCATTTCATTAATTTAACAAAAAATGTGTTTGACGTCTATTAAGTGTAGAACATTATGATTAGACTATTTAGTAATTATTTCCCTTAAGGGTGCATAAGCTCCTCGAAGATGACACAATATCTAATACTTTTTTGTCCTTTACAATTATCTGTATGGTACGATTATTTGTACGGTTTATGATTCTTCATTCAATATATATTTATTGGGCCTCTGCTATATGCAGACCGTATGTTAGCTGCTGAGGATATGAATGAATAAAATAGACTCCTTATCTTTAAGGAGTTCACGGAGACAAATAAATGCAGTACAAGGAGGAAGCACACTGATGGAAGAAGGTCCAGATCATTACAGAAATACAGAGAAGGATCACCCAACAGTGCCCTCAATGGATGAGGCTGGCAGCTCACTTTTCCTCTTCTTGGTATTTTCAGCAGTGTATAGTATGCAATAGTTAATGGGAAAAAAAATGTTGATGGGGTGAATTGATAACCCAAAGTAGAAAGCTTGGTCAAATCCCAGCTCTGAAACTTATGTATGCACTCTAGACCAGCCCGTGTAAGACTTGGCTGGCCTACATTGGAAATGATTGTTGGTAGGCTCCAATTCTACCTATTTAAAATGATATATGCAACAAGTGTGTTTAAGGAAACAAACATATATTCAACACCTGGAATAATACCAAGGCTTATTCCCTGCCCTCAAGATGTTCACACCCAAGTGAGATGGACACACTGAAATATAATGTAAAACTAGGCAGGATGGCATAAGTATTGAATGGAAATTGGAGTTACAGTTAACAAGCCATGGGAGCTCATCCCACTGGAGCCCAAGGGAGTTTCTTGCAGGGGAATTGCATTTGAGCTGGTATTTGAGTGGTAAAAAGGATTTCCACAGTCAAAACAGAGAA
>RJWJ010028532.1:0-21290 GCA_004363605.1 Indri indri | reverse complement strand
TCTTCGCCATTGGGCCGGGAGGATGCTTCGCCAGGTGGACTTCAACAGCTGTGCATTCCAGCTGCGGTTTGCATGTGTTTTTATGCTTTTCATCTACCTCAAAGAGACTTCCCTTCCTTCCTGGCTGTGCCATAAAGAATAGTCAGCCTTTGTCTCCTCTCTCTGCCTGGTAGTTGTGATTCCTGGGGCAGAATGTTCCGGGGGGGCCTTCTCAGGAATTTTCCCGGGAGGCTGAAGGATCCTTTTGCAGAAGGGCTTCCTGCAGGGGGTCCTAGAAATCCCAGGGTTCCAGAGATGTTTATGCAAATGCGACTCCCTCTGCGGCCTGTGTTTTCTATGCTATTGGGGAGCTCTCTTCGCAGTAATCAACATCTCATCTTAATTGCTTTTGTTTATGGTTCAATAAGTGCATGGGTTTTTGGCAACACCAGCTCACAGCAATATCTTAAATTACCCAAGGCTGCCCACTTTCATTTATGAACTCTGGCTTGTGTCTGATGAGCACTTAGATTTTTAACCATTTATTTCCTCCATGTGACAGGGAATGAGGAACATAAAGCTGATGGGAACAGTAAAGTAAGGGGAACGTAGGAGACTAGGGAACCATAAAAGTAGTGTGCAGTGTTCGAGGCCGATATAAAAGCAATGAGTTTTTAATATATGGCGGGTGTAATACATTCATATTCCTAATAAAGTCAATTATTGTTGAATCTGCTATTTCTCAATTTTCCACCTCAGCTCAGACAAAAACAAATCTGGAGCTATTCAGAAGAAAAAAAAAATTAGACCACAGTAATTGCAAATGCAGACAAAAAAAATTGTCTAATAAGTGTCTGGTTAACATATCTGCTCTCCCAGGAACTGGGGAAAATGTTGGAAACGGTGTGTGCCATGAATATAATCTGAGATCAATCTGTGAATCTTTGCCCTAGATTTGAGGAATTATATTGCTCTTGGCTACTTTTTTTTTTTCCTTTTAAATTCCAGTTGCCATTCTGCAGATAGCAGTGAGATGGAAAATGGAAGGTCAGTGGGGATGTGTGCGCTTCAGTGAAGTTTCGGTTCTTAATCACCTGTGCGCACCTGCCCACGGTGCTTAACTTCTCTGCCTTGGTATCCTTACATGTTTAATGAGGGAGTTGTTCCCGAACTTAATGCTCATCAGAATAATTTGTCTTCTTCAATTTATTTTTAATTGTAGAAATCTATGCTAATTGAAAACATTTTAAAGTATCCTTATTATCGCTATTTTTAATTATGGGAGAAATGAATTAGCAATGGATGCATAATGATATTATCACTAATCTAGAGGCTTAAAACAACAAGCTTTTATTTCACCAGTTTCTGTGGGTCAAGGGTCCGTGCACAGTTGGGCTGAGTCCCCTCCATCGTGAGTCCATACTCAAGATGTGATGACACAAAATGTGACTACCAGGAGGTAGAAATCTTGGGGCCACCCTGGAGCCCAGCTCAAGGAGGAACATATGAGAGTTTTGTAGAAAGCCAAGGGTCTATAGAAAGTTGTAAAATGTAAGGTAACATTTTCCTTTCTTTCACTCATGTTGACCATTTCTGTTTAAAGTTTTGGGTTAATTATTGTTTCAGTTTTCTAGAGCTGCTGGAATAAATTATACAAACTGGGTGACATGAAACAACAGAATTTTTTTTTTTTTTCACAGTTCCGGAGGCTGGGCATATAAAAATCAAAGCATTTGGAAGGTCATGCTCCCTGTAAGGCTATTGGGAAAAATCCTTCCTTGTTTCTTCCTAAGCTGCTGTTGGCTCACAGTCCCTGATCCTTGGGCTGTAGCTGTGTCACTCTAATCGCTGCCGCAGTTGTCACATGGGTCTCCCCATGTTTGTTTCTGTGTGTCTCTTGCAGTCTTCCTGAAGGACGCCAGTCATTGGATTTACTTACCTGAATCCGGTATGATATCATCTTAACTACGTGTAGCTGCAAAGACCCTATTTCCAAGTTAGGTCATATTCCAAGGTTCTAGGTTGACATGAGATATTTGTGGGATGCTGTTCATCCCACTATAGCTGTTATTTTTATTTCTTGGTATTTGCCATCCTAATGCTAAATCCTATATGTGAACCACTCTTACAAACTCTCTGCCCTGAGAGAGGAGAGGTAGCAGCCAAAAGTCGCTCTTCTCCACTAGTCACGGGACCCGGGGATGTACCTAGTTTCTCTGCCTCAAATACCTCATCTGTAAAATGGGCATAATAATCATCATGCTTCACTTTTAGGGTTGTTAGAGGATTAAATGAGATAATATGTGTAGAGTTCTTAGAACAGGCCCATAGTAAGCACTCCACAGAGCTCAGCAGTCATTTTGCTTCTCAGTTTTCCTCTGTCCACCACCTGCTCTCTGTAATGGATAAATATCATGTTGAGTGTAGCTTTTATTTTTTTAAATTACACTTAAATTTATTGATTATTTATTCATTATAATTATAATTAAATAAAAACCTAATATATAATTATATGTATATAAATATATAAATACATGTATATAATTAATGAAAAATAAATAATTAATAAACTAAGATGGATTAGAATTATTTGTTTAACTAATTAGAATTACATAGACAGGTGCAGAACCCTTTCTTGCCAAATCTGTTTACTTTGCACAGTATCTGCTGACTTCTATCTTTGATGAAGGCATAAACAATCTTCCTCATCTCCCGGCAACCTCTCTTTGTTATCTGCCTTACTTTGGTAGCTATGCCATTATTTTTCCCTTATTGATTTTTATATTTATCTGGGTTATTTAATTCCGATTTAGTCTTCCATGTTTTGTTGGAGGGTGATTTTAATAATAGGTTTTGCATGGGAAATCAACTATTATTTCTGTATTTTAATATTGTAATACTAATAGCAATAACACCTAATGTCTGCCTGTTTACCATTCTGCAGGCATTGTACATATTAGCTCATTTAATCTTTGGAACAGTCCTGTGAGATAGATGACATTGTGGATGAGAGAGCTGAGGCACAGAGAGGTGAAGTGATTAGTCCAAGGTCACGGAGCCAGCGAGCGGCCTAGTCAGTTTGCAGGCAGTCCGTGACCTTGAAGCTCTTGTCAGAGCCAGTCAGCTCTGTGGCCTCTCAGTGTTCACCTGCACACAGAAGGGACTAGGAAGTCGTGTCTCTAAACTCATGCCATACGAAGGAACATGGGTTGAAAACCAAAAACATTAAAATACCCCCAAACTCTTTCTTTGCTTATGCACAATTAATTCCTTGAAATATGCTGCATTTTAATTTTTCATATTCAGGCCATGCCTTTCAAGTGGATGCTTTTGTTTTTCCAGGGGGTTCCCTTATTTTTTTCTTACAGACAGAAAAAAAAAAATCTAAGCCTTCATTTTCCCATTAAGATGTTGTAGCTTCTTTGTCAAACAAATTAAATGATAGAGTCTACTTCCTCTTGAAGATGTTATTTCTGGCACAGGTCGACTTCCTGTCCCCATTTGGACTGATTGCTTTTTGCTGCACACTTGTCATCCTGAGATTTCATTCGATTCCCCTCCTGGGTTTAGTTTCCATTTTTCCCTGGATTTCCTGAACTCCTTTTCTATTTTTCTTGGATTTATTTTTCATTTGGCTGAAGGATAATCTCAATTTTACTGTTGTTTTGCAGAAAATATTCTTTGCAGAGACATTAGTATACTTATGTGTATGTTGGCGAGGTGTATAATTGAAATACATTTTCTCATAAAGGGTGAGAACTGATGTGAATCTTATTACTGTCCCATTGAAGATAACTCCTTTCTTCTCTCTAAGCTTTTAGGATTTTTCTCTTCATCTTTGCTGTTTTGGACTCTCACTGGGATGTGAGTGAGAGTTTTTAGGTTTTTCGTCCTCAGCGACGCTCCAAGTGAGTCTATCATTTGGAAGATGCAAGTTCTTCTTTTATTTCTGTGATTATTTTTTCCAGAAGTTTTGGTTTTTACGCATAAATTTTTGGGTCCCACCTAGGTCTAGCGTAGGGCCCAGGAATTTGGACATTTAACGAGATTTCTGAATAATGTATTAGTTAAGGATGTCTGTGGGCCTCTGGACAAGATGGTCCCTGGGATGGTTTTCCTGCTCTAGCACTTTTACGTGGCGCAGTAGCCAGGGTGGCCTTCTGTAACGCTGTCAGACGGGGCTGTGCTTGTGTAGGTTTCAGTGCCTTCATCAGCATGATGTGGCAGAAGTATAAAGCCACACCCACCCTAGCTAGCTCACAGCATTCTTGTGAAGGTCATGTGCAATCTTATTTATAAGCCTGCTTTGAAACTCTCCTGGGACATCTCCATGTTGGAAGTTAATCCCTCAAGACGCTATATATGGACGTTGGCTGTGGTCAGTGAGTTTCAGCAGAACAAACCTCTTGCAGTGACATAGTGGAGGAAGTGTTTGTCCTTGGGTTCCATTGTTGCTGAATCTTTCCTTCCTATCACCTGCTTCTTGGTCCCTGAGGGCAGATGTCTACCCACAATAGAGTCATCTGTTTTAATTCCTTCCTTTGCCTTTTCCTCTTCCTATTATATTTGCTGACTTAAGTATCAAATGAGGCTTGTGTTCCTCATCTCTAAATAGAAGTGCCTCCTCAAACTACTCCGTAAATCATTATTATTAATAATGAGGATAATAATAATAATACTAAATAGCACTCAGGTAAAAATTTTCCATTACAAAATGCTTTCAGAAATAGTACCTCTGGGCTGCTGGTTTATATAGGAAACACAAAAACTGATTTAAAAAGATGACTGTTCTATCCAAAATGTGTTTGCTTTTCTGGGTTAAATTCATTTGTTTGATTGAAAATGTTTATAAGGAAGGTATGTGTTCAAAGGGTCTGGGATTGTGAAAACAAGCCGAGGGCTGAGCTCATGGATAACCCAAATATTTGGAAGTACGTAAGTGACAGATCCAGCTTATTCCAGAAAAGTAGGGTCATATAGACACAGCAGATCCAATGGCTAAATAGAATAATCATGGCCACATTTATTGAAACCCTCTTGCAGAGTCCTGAGGCAGGATAACATAGGAGTTCCTGGGTTCCAGTCCTGCTCTATTCCTGAAGAGTGATGGTGGCTTTGGAACACGTTATTTAACATCTCAGCACCTCCATTTCCTTGTCTGTAAAGCAAGAGTTTAAAATCTGTCTCACAAGGTTGCTGTCAGCACCTACCAGCTTCTAGCACACATAGAACTGGCATTCCAAAATGGGAGACAGCATTGTTGTTATTATTATTGAAATTGCTTTAATGTTGTACAATTGGCACTACAAATGAGCATAATTTTCTTTAAAAAATTTAAGTATGATACGTTTGCATAAAAGTGAACACAAATAATACACATATATTCAACTGGGTGGATTTGCCCATGGTGGACACACTGAAGTAACCAGAATTTTAAGTTGGAACATCAGAACTTATCCTAGAGGGGCTCCGTGTTCCCGGGATCACTTAACATAAATGGAATAATACTATATACAATTTTTTGGGGGGTGTAAAGAAAGTTCTTGTTTCTTTCTCTCAGCATTATGTCTGTGCGATTCACCCAAGCTGACGCGTTCTGCCTGAGATCTCCCCTTCACACAGCCATATGGTATTCTGTTGTGTTGGGGACACCTGGCAATATGCAGTGGCCACCATGAAGAACACTGCTGTGAGTGTTCTAGTACATTCCTTAGGTGAATGTAGGGGATAATATTCTCAGTTCTAACGATTTAGTAAGCCAGGGTGTTTTTTCTCACCCCTTTCCTCCTCCTCCAATTGCTCTCCAAGGCCCATCCATCCACTGCCTCTATGTGTGACTCCCGGCCCTGCCACATGCATCGTCTGTTTTCCCCTCCCATGTTTCTCATCTCTCCCAGCTGAGCACCACCGGAATTGTCTTCCTGAAACACACACCAGATTGTATCACTTCCCTGCTCAAAACTTTTGGGATTTTCAATGCCAATTAAATAAAAAACAAAAACAACAACACAGCTCTGAGATCCTTATATAATCGGCATCCAGCTTGAACAAGCTCTTGCCAACAGCGCTCCCTTCATCACTGACTTTATCTCTGTGTCCTTGTGTCATATTGGATTAGCCCCTTTCTGCTCTGGCGTTCTCTCAGCCTGGCATGACCTTCCTCCCTTTCTGCCAATATTGAATTTCTTCCCATGGTTGAAGACCAGCCCAGGGCCATGATGTTCCAGCAACATCTCCCGCTCCAGTCTCCATGAAGCCGCATCCAACAGCTGGGGCTCCTCCATCCCATTTGGTCCAGCTCTGACCTGTTGAGTGCCGGGTCTGGGAACTGGGCTCACTGCTTTCTCCATTGCTGGGTCCCTCTTGTGTCTTGTCTTGACGATGAGGCTGCCTCCAGGGTCCTGTCATAAATCGTGCTCACCCTCATCAAAGAAGACTGCACCCTAGAACAGTCTCTTCTCAGACAGTTTCATCAGATCAGCGTAAGTGGACCCACTTTCTTCTTTACAATTACTTCCCTGTTGCTGTTTCATGATGAGTCAAAAGCAACTTTTATTTATGCAATGACCCCTCCCCCCCCCAGGAAGTTGAGTAGAATTTGCTCCTTCTTCATGAGAAGCCATTTCATTTTTAACATGTCCCTAGAACATCACTTAGAGTCTGACAGGTCCCTGGCCTCGCACTTAGTTCATGTCTCGGGGAATTTTCTGAAAGGGCTGGGGCAATGGGAAATTGGAGATTTCCCCTCCCAGTCAGTCTAATTGGACTGACACTCTCTCCTCCGTGAAATCATTATCTCTGCTCCTCACCTTGGGGCCCCACAGCCGTTAGCCAATGCCTCTTGCTACCAGATACAGAGCAATTATCTGTACCTATGGGAGTCCCCCTCATTAGTCTGCACCGTCCTCTAAGCCCTCTCACCTGGCTTCTTACCCTCAGCACCTAGCATACACCTGGCATGCAGAAGGCGCTCAACCTGTGCTTATGGATTGAATGAATAATGTCTTGATTTCTGAATGGGCAACCAAAAGTCTTTTGCACTTGGGAGATGACCTTGATGTTTCATTTTTCTGGTTTTTAAATTGAATGGAGAAAATCTAGTTGGTTCTATAAACAGATATTTATTAATGTCTAATGCATATCTGCAGTGCTAAGGACGTTCACCCTGGCAGTGCACTTTACGCTGATGAGGGCCTACACTCTACCCTTGCTTTGTGTTCAGTTCCGACTGCTTCCTGTGTCAGGGGTCATTGCAGACACTCTACACTTCCCGTCTGCTTCTCTCCTCATTCCTTCCTGTACAGTTCAAGGAAACAGATACACATTCAAGCAAACCCTTCTCCCAAGGCTGCTGGGGAACTCAGTTGCATAAATTGAGAATGACATATGGGAAAGTGTCATTATATGAGCCAATGGCAACATTCGTGGGTTTTAATCAATAGCCCTCTCAAATTAAGATGCTACCCAACCATCTTATCAAACGAATATTCAATTGGTACCTGTGCTAGGCACTGGGAACACACTGGTGAACAGATATCTGCTTCCTTACTCTCATGGAACTCATATGTCACCAGGGGAAGCCAGACAGAACAGGAAAAAGGGAAGTAAACAAGCGTATGACTTAAAATGGTTCCAAAATGCGATGATAATCAGACCATATGTCATTGATTTTTAAGACACATTTCTCTTTCACCTTTTAATATTGTTGAAATCGTGATGTCTTAAAATGGGAATGTGTGTTTAATATATTGTTTTTCCCCCTGAGAAGTTATTAAATTGATGCTTTGACTTCTGATCGATGGTGTCTCAGAAAAGAGGAAATATGGTAATAATAAAAGCTCGCATTTATCGAACACTAACAATGAGTCAGGCCCTGAGCAGTTTGTGTTGTAGCATCATCTCTTATTCTGGAGAGCAACCCTATGAAGCACGTAGAAGCAACTCCATCCAGCCTGTCTGACTCCGCCTCCCCCTGCCCTGGTGCCCTCTGGAGTAGCTGGTGCAAAGCAACCAATACTATTAAAATTTCCCAGGCAGTCCTAGGGTAGCAACATGGTTTTTATATATCTAGGAGGTACACTCCAAGAACTAATGGATCCTGTGTGTGGGCTGCATAGAAACACACAGAAAAGACAACACTCGTAGAGCCAGTGTCCTCCTGTGAATGAATCCTAAAGCAAGAACTGGGGCACTGGCCTCGATCAGTAATCCCGGGGCCCCTCGACCTGCTTTGGTGAGTAATGAGAAGAGAGGTCAGAGCAACCCTCATGTTTTCCTGTGCTACCTGGGGATCCTTTTAGAAACATGTTCTAGTAAACAAAGAGAGAAAACTCTGGCTCTTACTGTAGGAGGATAGAGTTTGTGAGCAACATGCCAGAGATATCCTGGAAACCAAGCCAAGCCCAGAGAGGTTAAGTGACTTGCTCAGGACCCCCAGGCCCAGTTAGGGAATCACAAGCAGGTCCTGATATTCCAGTCCCCTCCAGGCTTCATCCCTCTCCCCTGCATCTCCCTCTTCCTTTTTTTCTCCCATCTTCTTTCTCTCCCTCTCTCCATCCCTCCTTTCCTTTCTGTTCCCTTCTCTCTAAAGAAGGGCCCAACAGATTGCAAAGTCATTAAATAACTGTGCTGGCAAAACCAATGAAGAGTGGTAGCTGAAATGGAAGGTTCTGGAAAATGTGAAAGAAGGATGAGCCACTGAGATCAGTTTAGGATTGATTTATGTGGCTAAATAGTTAATATGCTCAAAGGGGTTTTAAAATATGAGGCTTGTAATTAATATTTATAGATCCCAGCGATGAGAAATGACCATAAAAGAAGGCTGTTGGGGTGACACAAAGAGCTGGAAATCTCCTGAGATGACACAGGCGGGACTTGGGAAGCAGGTGGTGCTAGCGTGTCAGAAGAGGGTCGCTTTAGCTGCTAATGCACAGAGAATCCAAAACAGGAGCTCTGGGGGAGCCTGTGTACTGTCTCGGAGGCATGAAGGACTTGGAGGCAATTTCCACATTCATTGAATTCATCTCACACAGGCCGGACTGATTTGGGTTACACTCGGCTGGTGAATTGACGAGAGCATAAAAATCCAGTGCATGAACTAGTAACCTATTTAGAAAATTTGTGAAAGAATCAGATTTTCCTTTGAGTCCGGCAAGCGAGGCAGCTGAAAAGGAACACAGAAGTCGAGAGGGACTTCTGGAAAAATGGGTGTTTATCTACTGTGTCTGGGCACAGCCCTGGGAGGCTGTGGTCGCGTTAGAGTCAGCTCACTCGCTGCCCCGAGAGAAGAAATGTTTGTGGCTACAAATCCGTACTCGGTAGTTTCGCGTTCCTGGAGCCCTCATCTCCCTTCGGTGTGAGCAATTTATATCTATTTGGTGAAACTGAATTCTTCCAACCAGAACATCGTGCACTGTCTTGGAACTTTCCCATTGCTAAATGGATGTTTAAGAGCCTGTCATTAGTTTATAAACATAGATGCAGAAGGAGAAACTCATTTTAAGAAACTCTGGCATTTGGGCCTTAAAAAAATAAATTACAGAGTGATTATTCCCTTCACAAAAGGATTTCTTCATTTACAAAAAAAAAAAAAAAAGACTTCAGCATGAATATTTCTATAAAAACAAAACAACTAAAAATTTAAAAAATCGAAACTTTTAAACTTTATCTTTTTACAAACATATTTAGTGTATAAACAGAGGCTATTCTGCCTAAACGTGCACAATGGACTTCGGTCTAATTTTAACTCATTCATTCATTCGACAATACAAGAGACGTTCAGGCAGACTCCAAGAGAACGACAAAGAAATAAAATAGTGTCTCAGTTTTCAAGTAGAAGAAATTCGCACTTCCTGGGTTTCTTAATCTTTACTTCATTATCTGAAGATAAAGTGTTTGTTGCAGAAGATTTGGAAAATACAAGAAAGAATCACAAAGAAGAAAGAAAATATGCCTATAATCTCCCTAACCAGAAATATTCACTGTGGAAATATTTATCCATTTCCTTCCTGCCATTTCTGGGAGCATGCACAGCTGTGGGTGTGCATATATGGCTGAGAACAGGGTTTGAGAGAAAGAGGGCTGGGAGATTGCTCCAGACATAAGCACGGGTGAGAGTTGCTCAAATCATAATGAGTTTTGGATTTTTCCCTGTGGTGATGGGATGCATGAAGGAATTAATGCTAAGGCAGTGGTGCAATGTGAGTCCTTGGAATCTTCCTTCTCCTGACTCTTATATGAAAGTTGGAAGTGTGTAAACAATAGCAGTTAAAGGCCTATTGATCATTTGGTATCACTAGTCAAGCACTGTGCTGAGTATCTGACATGGACTCCATTTAATCTCCTAACACCTGTTTGGGTAGGAAACCCCATTATTCTCCTTTTGCGGATGACCCAGCTATTGATGCTTAAGAAAAATAAATCAACACAGAGAAGGTCACTAGCTAGCTAATGAATTGTGGAAGTAAGAGTTAAACCCAGATCATCTGGCTGTAGAGCCCGGTGTGGATATGCGAAAACACTAAAGTGATTTCCCTATTCTCTCACGCAACAAGCAACACTTCTCTCCCCTCTGGTCACCAAAATGTGTGGGGATTTCTCCCCACCAAGCAATCCTCCAGAGGATTCTGCAGTGGACACCAGCAGGGTATCCTCTAATGCAATTCAATTCCGACCCTATCTGCCTGGACACTACCTGGACAATTCAATTCCTACACTATCTCCCTGCATGCTATTCTGACAATACCTGGAGGTAGTGTCAGATCCCACAGGGTGAAGGCTCAGTTCCACAAGACTGTCCCTCATTGCAGATGCCAGTTGCAAGCACAGGTTGTGACCTGTGCTCCTGCCCAACTGGCTATAAATTGGGGATTTCATGATCCCCCCCTTGGGTTCGATTAATTTGCCAGAGCAGCTCACAGAACTCAGAGAAACATTTACTTTATATTTACTAGTTTGTTATAAAGAATATTACAAAGGACACAGACAAAGAGATGCGTGGGGTTAGGGTATGAGGGGAGGGGCGCAGAGCTTCCATGGCCTCCCTGGGTGTGCCACCTTCCAGGAACTTCCATGTGTTCAGCTATCCGGCAGCTCTCCAAACCCTCTCCTTTTGTAGGTTTTATGGAAGCTTCATTACATAGGCAATATTGATTAAATCATTAGCCTTTGGTGATCAACTTAACCTTCAGGCCCTCTTTCTTCCTTGGAGGTTGGGGGCTGGGGCTGAGAGCCCTCTAATCAGGCTTTGATCTTTGTAGAGACCGGGGCCCCCCAGCCAGCAGTTGACTCATTAGCATACAAAAAGATGCTCTATCACTCAGGAGATTCCCAGGATTTTAGAAGATGTATGTCAGGAAACAGCTAGGAAGACCAAATACATACTTCAAAGTATCACAGTCTCATTGTAGTCATCTGCTGTTGCACGAGAAACCACCCTGAAATTTAGCAGCTTAAAGCAACCTGCATTTTGTTACATGGCAGAATGTTGTGGGCTTGGAATTTGGGCAGGGCTCCGCTGGGCATTTCTTCTGTCCCTTGTGGCACTGGCTAAGATCACTCAGTGGTATTAGGCTGGTAGCTGGGCTTGTTTGGGGTAGGGCAGGTGGGGTCCAAAATGATTTCATTTACTTCCTCCATGCCTGGGTGGGGGTGGCTGGGAGGGTGGGCTAAGCTGGGCTGTTGATGGGAGCACCTTCATGGGGCCTGTACAGGATGGTGGTCTTCTCATGGTGGGCAGGCTGCTTACATGGCAGTTCAGGGTTCCCAGAGCCAGGAGGCTCCAGTAGAAGCTGCTGGTCTCTTAAAGCCTAGGCTTGGAAAGTGGCACAGGCCACTTCTGACATTTCTCTATTGAGCGATGGTCACAGAATCCAGAGTCAAGGTGGTGGACATGGACCAGTCCCACTCAGACAATTTGTGGCCGTCTTGAATTTACCACATGTCTCAATGCTCAGCCACCACAAAGACAGAGATTATCTTTGATTCCATTGATTGTCTAATTGGCTGATTGATTGATTGGTTCATCAAATAGATACTAAACAACTGCCGTGTGCTGGACACCAGAATATAACAGCGGGAAAGACAGGACCTGGGGTCTCCAGCCCCAGGTATTTGGGAGGGGCCATCGTGAATGAGCGACAAAGGGAGAAGATAATCAGAGACTGGGGACCAGGGACAGCATGAGCTAGCTGATGGGAGAGAGGGTGACAGGGAGGCCACTCTGGATAGGTTTATCCAGGAGGCTGTGGAATTTCGCCTACCTGTTAAAAGAAGAACAGAGGGGGAAAACACACCTCTGGGAAGGAGAGATAACAAGTCCCTAAACTCAGAAGCGGAAAAGGACTTTGTGAATCTATGGAGCAAAGAAGAGAGCACTGTGCCAGGAGCGTGATGGGATAGGTGGGGTGTGGTCCCAGGGAGCAGTGGTCAGGAGCCACACTACCCAAGGCCCCAGAGGCCAGAGAGTTTCCATTTCATCCTAACGACAAGCACAAGCCATTGGGCTTTGGGCAGAAGTGTGGCACAATCTAAATATGTTAATTCTTCCAGTAGGTTAGCCACTAAATTCTGTGTGACTTTGAGCCAGACATTAACCTCTCTGGGCTTATCTTCCACATTTGTAATGAGAGGGTTTGAATGATTTGCAATGATTTTTTCAGCTTTAGTATTCTCTAACTCTACATGTCCCTTTTTTTTTATATTTTCACCTGAGGTTGCCCCTCCTTTATTTTACCCAGCAAATAAGGTACCTGTCCTACCAGCCTCTCCAACTCAGACTTCATGAAAGTGTCTTCACGGGCCCGTGCGTCAGCACCAGCCCTGACCACAACATTTCATCCACCAGGAGCACTGCGCAGATTAAAGGAAGAAACAGAGATTAGAAACAACGGAGTTTGCACATTCCGATGGTTCTTAACTTGATTTAAACTTTTGACCTGTAATGCTTCCCAGCTGTTTCGAAGTCACACATCCTGTCTTGATTAGACTCACCCCCCAAAGTGATCCAAACAGAGGGCTTTGCTTCAGGGAACCATCACCCTGCCTGACTCTGGGGGTTGCAGTTCCTGGCTGAAAGTGGTCACTCTCCCCCAAGCCCTTTGCTCCATAACTCAGCCCAGCAGGAAGGGCTCACCCGCACCCTCCCTCTCTCTCTCTCTCTTCCCCCCAGACACAGGCCACCTTTTTAACAATCTGTTTTTACAATGTGGAGAAAGAGTAGGAGCAGGGGAAGAGCCAGCGTCCCTGCCCCCCTCAAAATAACATAACCCAGGTGGTAGGAGTTAACTGGGAACACAGAGGGCTCCGATTCCAAAGTACACATTGAAATAAATGAAAACCAACTGGCGTTGAGTTGGGCAGAGGCAAAGAAAGAAAATTCAGCCTTGGGGTTTTTTCTTTTTTTTCTCTTTTTGTATAAAATCTTAATCATGGGGGTGAACTCAGAAGGAATGTGCTTTCTTAAGATGAATTTTCTAATGGTGGAAAATGAACAGAATCCGGGAAACAGTTCTCCCTATTGCTGGGGACAGGCTTCTGCATGGTGGCCATGAATGGTCACCTCTCTGTCCACCACCTGGGCCAGGGGTCCAGGTGCCTGTGGCCTGCATGAGTCAGGAGGGCTCAGAGCCCCTGAGTTTCCTGATTCATCACTGAAATGATGTTAGCAGGACTGTTTTTTTCTATCAGTCTTGCTTTTCGTCATCTTGCCTTCTGGGACTTCTGACACATCCAGTGCTGTCCTAGGTGTTCGTTCCTAAGTCCGATTCTATGTGAAAAGGAAGATCCAGGGGTCACAGAAGTGTGGCATCAGACCCTGGTCCTCCCAGGAAAATCTCCAGCAAGGGGAACTGGCAGTACCTAGAGGCCATGGGCCTGAGACACTAACCGGCAGGAGGGAGGCCAAGGATTCAGCCAACACGTGCAGGGCTGTTTGGACATCCAGCAGTCACCGTCCCGTTCTTCCACCTACTGTATTCCTAGAGTGGGTGGGCACATTTATTTTTCCCCCATTTGGATGTGGCCCGTCTTGTCAGCCCATTCTTATATTCCAATGCATACAAATTAAGTGTGGGTAATTTTGATAGAAAATTTGATGAGTTGGCCAGAGAAACTTCAGTAGGGAAATTAAATTAAAAGTAGTAATTCCAAGAGAGGACAAAATAAAATGACAGTTTTGATTATTTCAGTCGTTTCAGGCCCAGGGCATTGGATTGAGATGACATTTTGGTTTTCTAACTCGTTTCCTCATTTTGATTCTTAAAAAAAAAAAAAATTGCCATTGCATCTGGAAGGAGGATGCTTGGCTCATCTCGGAACATGCGTGAGCTGGAGGATGTGTCACTGCCTGATTTGTTCACTAGATGGCATGGCTCAGACCAGCAGAGTTGCACAGAGTTGGCTGGGCTAAGAAAGACTCCACTAACCAGAGCCAAATACCACCGTCTTTGTTAATTCATTTGGGACAAACGGTGGGCCCTTGAGAGTGTAAGGAGTTGGGGGATTCTTTCATTTGAAGCAGGAGTTACTGCTAGAGGTGAAGTGTCTGCAACTAACTGGGTTAGGAAAAATTCGTGGAGCCAGAGGGTGCCTTGTAGATCATCTTGTTGATTTCGTGGTTTGCAAACTTGTTGGAAGCAGTAAAACACTTTACTCAGCAAAATGTTATGGAGAGGCGAATATGTAATTCAGGGAATAGTGGAACTGTTGTGGTTGCTTTCTGGAATGATTGGGAATTGGAAAACACTGATCTTGCCTCTTTTCTTTCTTTCTTTCTTTCTTTCTTTCTTTCTTTCTTTCTTTCTTTCTTTCTTTCTTTCTTTCTTTCTTTCTTTTCTTTCTTTCTTTCTTTTTCTTCCTTTTTTTTCCTTTCTTCTTTCCCTTCTTCTTTCCTTCTTTCCTCTTCCCCACCAGCCCTTTTATTTTCCAGAGTTGGAAACTGAGGACTAGGGTGTTGGAAAAGATGTCTGCGGCAGATCTTGGGCCAAAAGCAATCCACCGAATGATTTCTCTGTGAAAACACTGCCTTGTTTATTTAAATCCCACAAGTATCCATTAAAGAGATCTGCAAAGCAAATTGTTTTAAATTCCCTGGGGCAACACTGCTGGTGAATGGACACACATATTTGCAAAATTCAGTACATGTTTCTGTTTCATCCAGTGTGTTGACACTGATCATAAACTCAAAGCAGGACAAGAGTGACAAGGACGAGTGTGTGAACGCTGGGCCAGGCAATAGACAGACAGTTTTATGCATCTTTTCGTTTTCCTTCACAAGAACCCTGTGAGGTTGGTATTTGTATCTGTATTTTATAGGTGAGAAAAAGTAGATTTGCTGAGTTTAAATGTTTTGTACCAACTAAGATATTAGGATACAGTCTGTCTTATAACAAAGAGCCCCTAAAATACAATGGCTTAAATACAGTAGAAGTTTACTTCTTTCTCACATATTGGTCCACAGGAAGGTGATCCAGGACTGCTGGGGGTGGCTGGGACTGATTCAACACATGGCTTCCAGTGGCTTTTCCAGTTCATGTCATCTCCCAGCCAGCAGAGAAGAGCCAGTAAATGACAGGGCCCAGATTTGAACCAAGGAGTGTGTGATTCTGAAGTCTGATGTTAACTAAACATTGAACCAAACCCACATTATTCCTACTCGCTGATCACTAAAGACGAAATATAATAATATTGCTGCCATCTTAGGTGCCATGATTACTGGTGGTAACCAACCTTCATGATGGCTCTCGATGATTCAAACTTCCTGGTATTCTACCCTTGTGCAGCTCCCTCCCATGCTGAATAGGGGTGACCTGTCTAGTCAATAGGATATTGTGGGTATAATAGAGAATGATTTTTGAAGAGGCTAAGAGTCCCAAAAGATATCACAGTTTCTGCTTAGTCCTTTCTTGAATCACCTGGGGAAGCCAGCCGCCATGTTGTAAGAATACTCAAGCAGCACTATGGACAGTTCCACATGGGTACTGAGATCTCTCACCAGCAACCGGTACCAACTTGCTAGCCGTGTGAGTGAGCCACCTTGGAAGTATGTCCTTCAGTCCCAACCAAGCCCGCTAGACTAGTGGTCCCCAATCTTTTTGGCACCAGGGACTGTTTTCATAGAAGACAATTTTTCCATGGACCAGGAAGTGGGGAATGGTTTTGGGATGATTCAAACACATTACATTATGTGTATTTTATTTCTATTATTATTACACTGTAATATCTAATGAAATAATTATACAACTCACCATAGGTTGGGGCCCCCTGCCCTAGAGAGCTGTAGCCCAGGCCTAATCTTTAATGTAAATTTGTGAGAGTCCATCAAACAGAACCAATTATCAAAACTGCACCCATATTTCTGACCCCCAGAAACAATGTGTGATAATGTTTATTTTTATTTCATGCCACTAAATTTCATGGTAATATGTTATGTAGCATTAGTATGGATGCTAGATCAAAAGGATGCACTTTTTCTAGACCGAACTCCAGCCACCGCCTTGGGAAAGCCTTAATGAATTCCATCAGGAAGGTAGTTATTCCTCCTCCCTTTGTGTCCTGGTTCCTTTATCCTACCATATGTCATGTAAGACTGAAATTTGTATTTTTACAAGTCAGTTTCCTTCTCCAGACTGTTCTTTCCTTGATAACAAATTTTGTGCTCAGAGCCATTTCCCCCATGCATACTAGTGCTGAGTTAAACTCCTGTTTAAGTGAGTGACTAAAACTTTCTACCTATTCTTCAACTTACTTGTTTTATGGTAGTATGCACATATTTTCTTTAGATGTAGGCTCTAAAAAGCATTGTGTTGCCTTTTACAGGGAGCCTCTCAGTCACTTTGTCTCAGTAACAGGCTTTTACAAATACTCTGTACAAATAAAAGATAAATCTCCTAAGGGCCAGAGATCATGCTGTTTTAGGAGCTTTTACAAACAGTTGGCACCTCCTTATTCTTGAAAATCAGGCCTGAAATCTCATCAAAACAAACATCCCCTGGAGACTCCCAAAGCCGAGAATTTTTTTTTTTTTGGAGTCACATTTTCTCTTGTCCCATTTCCCAGGGGAGGGAGGAGGGCCTGCACCTTCCCAGATCACATCCCTCCTGCTCCTAACCCGAGTGATTTCACGTTCCGCTGAACCCGCCGCGTTTCTGAAGTCACCTCATCTCCAAACACGCATCCAGCCTTGTAGGTAACCTCTTGCAAATGTATGCAACATGCATTTCATCTCAATTTCCTTTCGTTGCACTTAATTTAGAACCGCTTCAGAGGGGAATTGGAAAAAAAAATGCTGCATGTTTTTTAAACCTACATATTGTTCTCAATCTTCAGTCTCAAGGAATCGAGTGTTGGTTCAACAGAGAAAGAAGTTGAAATGTTTTCAGGCGTGATTGTGGCTTAACAAATGAGAAAACAGGGTATTTTGTGATGGTCCCTGTTGTTCCCTTGCTGAGAGAATCATTGTCACGGTCCCTCAGGTGTATCCATGTTCCCCTCTTGACTGAGCCATCGATCAGAGTCTCCAGTCTGGACTGATCCCCATTGTCCCACCTTCAAGGGTGTACAGGGATTGTTACATGTTTATATTAAGTAACAGTAAGGAGAAGATTTCCTTTTCTTGTTTGGTTTTCACAGTGACATTAATTGACTCACAAGGGACAGTGAGCACATGGCAGGGACCACGGTTATGACACAGTCATGTATCACTGCATCATCTGACGGAAGGGATATCAATTTCACTCCCCATTTCCTCCCCGCTAAACACTCTATATATTACCTCCCAATTGGGAGGTATTAATATCTCTGTTATAAACAATTTCATTGCTTACTCAGATTTGAGATTGTATCGATCCACACCATTGATTGAACAACATTGAGTTTTTGTTTTGTTTGTTTAAGGAAATAAAAAGATTAATTACATTAAATTTCTGCATCAATTGTAAGATGCACTCAGATTTTCAAAACATCATGTAAATGGAAAATAAATATTTGCCATGTATTTAGGGATGTCTGGTAAATTCTGTGAGAGGCCAAGGCTCCCGGTTCCGGGAGGGATCAGGCAGAACTGGGAATGGAGGTTAATGCTCTGGAAAAGGCTCTAAGGGCTCGTCAACGTGTCTGTTTCCTATACAAGATTGAAAGATCCTGGAAGCAAAGGACAACGTCATGTGCACCCTGGGTCCCCAGCCCCTGGCTCAACGCCAAGCACCGAAAGAGTCAATGATTATCTGTTGAATGATTCAAGTAGCAGATATCAGAGGATCTCCCCGATCCCTTCCAATTTCTACCCATGCCCTCGTTTCCTCTCCGCCTCAGAGGCTGCTGCAAACACTGGACGAGGTTATGCACCTAAAAGTCCTAGTGCAAGGGAAGTGCTCAGCAAACAGACTTGGTCTTCAATTCCTCCTCACTCTCCCCCCTTCCCTATTCTTGGCCTACTCAGGATCCTTCAATAGAAATTAAACTTTTCAGCCAAACTCCCCAGGGCCTTCCAAAGGACATATTCTTTCTGTGAGAAAATGAGTTTATTGACTTTTCTGCCTCTGAAGAGCATGAGGTACAGCTCTCGGTGCAGGGGTGTGGATGCAGCAGGAGTTGGAGCTGGCCCCGGCCTTGCTCCCTTGGGCTGGGTGGGGACAGCACCCGGCTTCCCTGGAGGCCCCTCCCTCCAGCTTCCTCCGCTCCAGGCCTCTCTTCACAATGGGGTGAGAGTGAGTTTTCGCTAGCCCAGATGGGCTTGTGTCACCTGCCCCCGAATGAAGTCCAGGCTGCCAGGTTCTGTGCTCAAGGTCCTTTGGCATCGGTTGCATTTCCAGCTTTGTCCTCACACTGTCTCCATGCCCGGAATGTGGGAGGTGCTTGATACATTCACGTGGAATGTGCGAAGAAAGAATTTTCTCTTCCTAAGACTCAATACACCCATTCTCTCATTGGAGGACTTTGGAAGCAGAGGGCCTGGGCTTGAAGTCCAGCTCTTGTCTTCTCTGAGCCATGGCTTGTGTGTTCTTCCTGCTCTGCCATGAGCATCTTCTTGCGGCGGGGCGGCCTCCACTCACACCCTTCAATGCCATGTGTCAGTCTGGTGCAGCTCAACGTGCCACCTCCTTCCTGAAGCCAATGGATTGGCCTTCTCAGAGAATAAACTTTATTAGTAGCTTTGGTCTGACTTAGATTCATCCAGACAGAGATGAACCTTGTGTGTTGTGCTGGAGGTGAGGGAAATAGGACCCGCAGAAGACTTTAAAGCAAGGGATGGCAGTATCAGATTTATGTGTTAGAACAGTCAAGCGTTGTTGTGATGGACAGGTCGTACAAGGGAGACACAGAGGAGCGAATCGGGTTTGGATCTGTTGGCACTCAGACCCAACCCTTTTCCCCTTCCTCTGATCTTTGCTCCATAGCTAGAGAAGCCAGGGTACTTCTCTCTCTCTCTCTCTACCTCTCTTTCTCTCTCCCCTGATCTGACACAGTTTCAGCTTCCACCAGATGATTCCAGATCCTGGACTCTAATAATGCCATCTCAGCCCTTTGCGCCTGAAATCTAAGGAAGTTCACAGCATCAGGAAGCTGTGACATAATCTCACTTATTTGGAGTTATTCTACTCAGTTATTCTAACACTGTTGTAACACAAATTCCTGTATTCAGTTCCTCCTGTTAGGGTGGTTTCTATTATTCTATTGTATTCCATTCTATTCTGTTGTGTTCCATTCTATTCTGTTCAGACCCTGCCTGAGACAGCAGTTTATTGAAGCTGAACACCGTAAAAGATGTGAAAGTCTAAGTAAGGGTGTTGCCACAGGGTTAAAAAGGAGAAAGTTTGGAGATATCCTTAATCCAAATCCTACCTACAATTGCAATTCCTTGTTTGCTTGACCCAAAATATATTCCTCACCATTATAACTTGCCACCATTGGGATAATGTCCACTAAGTCTCAAGTATCACTGGTCTTTAAAGGCCCTTTTTGCATGTCACTTGGCCTATAGAGAATGATGCTTAGTCAGACACGAAAACCTGCAAGTCAATTACTTACGTATTTTTGTTCCTTTTTTTGTTTTGTTTTTTGGCTAGGTTTCTAACAAGCTGTGTGATCTTGGGGTGAGTCACTTTCTTTCCGTGAGGCTCACTTTCTCCATGGCAGAGAGTATTATTCTAATGAACCCTCGAGCCCTGGCCAAAATTTACCACCCTCTCTACTGTTCTGAGAGCATATCCATGGGATGCATCCCATTGACTTGACGAGTTCTTACATGCCCCATGCCTGATCCATGATATTAAAGCCTGCATAAATGTTAATAACCTTGTTTCTCTGTGAAAAGCTAGGAGAGTACAGATGGATTTTCCAGGCCCCATCTGAGCTTTGCACCCAGCAAATCAAATATCACACATTAAATGTCCTTGGCAGTCGGTGTAGACAGAAGTCTTAGCCAGACATCACAGGGGAGGTTGGTTGGTTCACCATCGAGCAGTTCAAAGTCAGACCCTCTGTTTTTGAAATGAACCAACTTGCCTCTCACCGTCTGTTTTCGAGGACCTAGAATGAAACACACTTTTATTTCCATGTGCAGACTAATCTGTTCCCAGAAATATGCACTGGAAACCAGGAAAGAAATGTCATCCTTTGGCTGGTTACCCTAAGATACCACTAACCACCTTCTGTATATTTTTAAAAATGTTTTATTTATTTTAAATTATCATCTTCTTCTAAGAAATAGCTTCAATTAAACATATTTCTCTCTATGGGAGAATGAAAAAGTGCACTTATTCCTAGGCTGACACTAGGATCTACGCTGGAGATGGTGGCTTCTATTTTATTCAGCAAAATCTCACTCTTAGCAGTAGCCTTGCTATGTGAATTTTATTGTGGCTGTTGTTTAGATGTTGGTGGTGACTTACCAACCCATAAAATAAATGTATACTCTATGGCAGACACTTTGCTTTTATCTTGAGTTTTTCTGAGATTAAAGATACGTAACCCTCTTCCCTTGAGGATCTCAAATCTGATAGGAGAAACAGAATTGTGAACACACATTTAGCACAATGGCACAATAAATAATATAATATTAGCAGATTTACAGTATTTGATACCTCTATGACTGTTGGGAGTATTGCCTTCATTCTCCAAAGCAAAAGAGTGGCTGCTAGTGGTCACTTACTGAATTGCAGGTATGGAACCAATGAGGAGTGAGCTGTAAGAATTTAGAATTAGAATTCAACCTTAATTTCCCAAATTCTTAGCAAAAAGAGCTACTCCACTTATTTTTACAATGTGGGGGCTTATACACCTGAATTCTGAAATAGTCTCTCAGTATTTTCAAA
>RJWJ010028531.1:0-21332 GCA_004363605.1 Indri indri | reverse complement strand
ATTGGACCAGGAGTAGATGCATGCTCTCAGGGGGACCAGTACCTACGCTGGGCTGATTAGTGATCTTTTCCCTGTCAAGAATTTGAACTACCAGACTCAGATTAAATATGCTTGCCATTGTAGATACACCCCTGGGCCAGCATACACGTGTGGCCATAAGCAGCAGGGACCGAGAAGCTGCTGCTCTTGTTCTAGAGACATGTGCTGTGTATCTGCAGTCTGCTCCAGTCTCCACCTGTCCTCATGCCTGTGACTTGTCTGAAGGCCACCTTCCTCCTCCTTCATGCATCAGAGTTTGTTCTTTATCTTAAAGCCTCCTCTCTTTTCCTAGAATTTGAGCTGAGAAATTTTTACAGGTGTGACCTACCTGTTGGTTTCTTTCCCATTGACAAAAAATTCTGTTTGCCTATTAGTACATGATGGAGCAACAACTGGATGGATTTTCATCACATTCAGAGAATACATTTAGATGCTCTGACTTGAAATATAAGCTGTGTGACATCCATGAAATTTACCTTTTGGGGCTGGATAAGGATAGCTCAAAGAGGGACTTTAGACATTTTCCAAAATACCTGCAGAAATTGGTTTGCAATCAAGTTGCTTTTGGGCACTTGGCTCTAGCTGTATTGTCTGATGTAATTTGATGTAGAGGTTGAGGTAGTTTGGGAACCAAAAGAGACTTGAATGTTTTAGTGTTTCTCTCACAGGTGTCTGGTATGAGCCACCTCTGCCCACCTCACACCCTCTTGCCCTATCTTTCACCCTGACCATTGTCAGGGAAACAAGCTACACCATCTAGCTCCCTCTTTCTTCCTCCAAGATTTTCTGACTTTGCAGAGTGGGACACCCATAGGAACCCATCAGGCTGTTCTCATGCATGTATAAATCTGGAAGTGAGAACTAGCTTCCACGGCAACCCTTGGCCAGTACAGCGTGGTAGCTGGTTGGTAAAAGCTCCCCTCTTGAATCCCCTTTTCTGCAATGTACCTCACATTGACTTTCCCTTCTTTCCTGTTTCATTCTTTCTAGCTTCCAACCAACTATATCATGATTCATTTCCATAAATAAATGACCCACATCCAAGCCTTTATCTCAGGCTCTGTTTTCTGGGGGAAACCCAAGCCAAGACAAAAGGTTTCTACAGCAGCAGCTTCCAGGCCACTCGCTAATGAGAATGAGCATTTGCTGTTTCTGGCACTCAGTATTCACTCTTTCTTCTTACGCTAACCATAGCCTGATTTCCCTTTTTCTAACTCAGTCCACACAGCTTCGGTGTATACCCAGCTCCATCCCCTGACTCTACATGACCCAGGCCACAGTCTGGATTTGGGGGTGAACATGTGACCCAATCAGATGCTCTGAGACTTTCCCTGGGAATAGCACTCTTGTGTCTGTGTGTGGGGCCTGTCCTCTGAGAGTCTGAGAGGTCCATGGTGTCACTTTCATCATGCAGCCATGTGGTATTTGAGACTGTGGAAAGCAGGGTTAATTGGAAAAAAAAAAGCCATGGCCTGATCATTATTTGAGTCCTAAATCCATCTATGCACTAACCCAGCTCTACTCCTGAACTTTTACTTTGTGTAAGACCATAATTGCCTTTTGGTCAAACTGTTTATTTGCAATGAACGTGTCTCAGCCATTCTCCTAATCTTCAGAATGTCTGAGTTTGGGCCTTTCCCTGGACTAGGCATCAGGATGCATCTCAGTTCCCGTCATACAAGTATCCTCCCAATAGGATTAAGGAAAACTGCCATGGAGAGATAGACTGTTTTTCTCACCATCCCTATTCATCCAATCAGACTGCAATGTTCTGGGTGAAATAATGTGTGGCACAGTTTCAATCTTCCCTCCTAGAGGAACGGCAGATTCGTAATATCTTTGTGGATGAGATCATGGGAGCTGTGGCTAATATGGGATCATTTCTGCCTTGATGAAAGGAGTGGGTTAGCTGTGTACTTTTGGCTTCAATGTGACTCACTTCTGGAGCCCTAGTGTTTGCTTTCACTTTCTAGAATTGCTGTTTTGGAGGAATGCTCTGTGCGAGGCTGTATGCTGAATCCACACTAAGATAACACATTCACAAGTATTACTGGCGATGGGTGGCTTAGATAGCCCAGGTTCTTTTATCTACCACGCTTTGAATGTTTTTTAGAGACGGGGTCTTGCTCTTGTTCAGGCTGGTCTTGAACTCCTGAGCTCTATCAATCCTCCTGCCTCGGCCTCCCAGAATGCTAGGATTATAGGTGTGAGTCACCGCACATCTGGCCCTATCTGCCATACTTTGTGCCTCAGGTGTCATCTTCTTGTTCTTAGTTATGTTTATTTTGCTTAACCAAACTCATAGCCTTTTTCTCTGATCTTAAGTCAGTGTCTTCTGCTCACCTGTGTCTTCTGAGGAAAGATAACTCAGATTTAGAGGAGTTTAGTAGAGAGACCTATTTCTTAGGGAATGGTAGCTAATTGCCCTCCTACTCTGTTCCTGCTTTCAGATGTCAGTGCATTTCTAACCTACCTAAGGCTATGATGCAGCTAAAGGCTCCCTAGGCAAAGGGTAAGAGCTTCAGACCAGACTTGAGATGGCCCAAGCTACTGAGGATCTCAGAGGAAGCCATCTAAATCCCTGCATCTTGTTTGGTTTTCAAACTGACTCAAACTCTACATCTAAGTACCTCTGCCTCCTTAAAGGATCAATAAATTCATAAGCTCATATCAATTTATTAGCTATTCTCAAAGCCTGTTCTCCATAGGCTGAATAATTTTGTAGTTTTCTTAGTTCTCTGAGGTATAAGCTTGAGAAGAGGTGCCCAGAGTAACTGTAAGACAAATATAAGTGTCTCTGGCTGACTTGTAGACAGATATCCTGAACTGAAAGGAGATACCAGACCAAAGAAATTTTCTGTTTATCGTAGCAGGCTTCCTGAAGAATGCTTTTTTTCCCTGGGGATCAGATCTATTGGAATCCATCCAATCATATTCTCACTATTAGTTCTATCTTTTGAGGACAATGCTTTTCTTTCACAAAGACCTCTTCATCTTTGGCATCAGGGTTTCCATTGTATTTGCCAAGGGGCCCTGTGGCTCAGTCTTAAGCACTAAGTGTACTTACAGTTTCAGTTATTGTTAACTTTTACTTCGGGGTAAAGAAGGATGATGTGGCTAGGCACATAGTTCTTAGAGTAAACCTCTAGATATAACTATCCTGCTTTTGCATGTTGGTATAACTTTAATAACTTTTTGGCCAAGAGATTGGGGTCCTGCTAAGAAAAAAAGGCAACTGACCAACAGGGGGAAGGAGGTAGGCATTTCTTGTTATACTAGTTGACTTGGACTAAGTCAGTGCTTCATTTGAGCTCTCTCAGGCACGTTGATAAGGGCCCCAAACAGAATCTGGCTTTAGTTAGGACTGCCTTTAGGGCCCCAATTAGTACCTGTTAAGATTTCTTACACCTCCTACTTTATATAAATAAATAGAATTGCATAATGATTACAACACCACTCTTCACCAGTGCCATCAGCCATCCCTCAGGCATTTAAGATTTAGAAATCAAAGGTCTGGGGAGTGGTTCTAGGGATTTCGCAGACACCTTGTTATACAATTTTGGGGTTCCTCATCAAGTCCTCCACGAGCTTCTCTTGGCGGTCATTTTGTAAAGCCTTTAAAGCTGATCAGGAAATATTAGTGAGCACTTGCTCTGTGCAAGGCACAGTGCCCAGCAGGGCAGGACAATATAAAGAAGGATATGAAAGGGCTCCAGCCTTCAGCACATTTTGACTGGGATCCAGGGCACAAAACAGACAGAATTAAACAATGAAATAAGTGTTTTTTAGGAATGCAAGGCCACAGTCTTAGAGATGTTACATAGCAGCTTGTGATTACTAATTGGCTTTACTCAAGATAATTAATTTTTTCTAGAAAAATAAATGCACCCATTGTCATTTTATATAACCTTGATATTCATCACCACTCAAAGGCAGATGTAGATTTTATTTCTGATGGCGAATACTCCATGATTTATTTTGCAGCTAAAACCTGGAAACAGAGATACTGTTGTTATTTTACTTACCCAAACTAACAGTTGATGGAACTAGATTGAACATTTTTATGACCTAGGAAAAGTTCTGAGTCACAAGTCACTGAGCCACTTACAGTACACTGTTACATGTCTGAAGAAGTCAAAGAAGCAACATGCGGTGGTAAAAAAAAACAAAATTTCTGGAGTCAGATGGGACTAGGTTTACATCTAAGGCCCGTCCTGACCAATTGTGTGACCTTGGCCAGTTTCCTTAATCTCTCTAATGTTCTGCTTACTCACCAGCAAAGCAGAGACAATATTAATCTCTCTTGCAGGGATTTTGAGGGGATAAATGATTTTATGTGTAGAATATACCTAGCACAATATGTGCAAGCAGTAGGCACCCCATAAATGATAGCTTTTATACTGATGTTAACATAAACATCGGAATTGCCTCAGATTGGGTCATTCGGAATCATCACATGGAGTGATCAGGAGCTGAGACATATGCTGAGGGTCCATGATAAGTTATTCTGGGCATTATCTTGACTGCATTATGCAGTTTTAAGTGCTAGATGTACAACAATAAGAGTTTAAGATTCTATTGGTATCAATACATTTTTTAAAAATCAAGAATTTGTTTTTATTAATTAGCAATTGGTAGTTCATAATTGGCAAAAACATCTTTTATATGTATTTTTTTTACAAATGAGATCAATGATGTCTTTAAGATGAAAACTATAATACAATTGATGTTGCTAGTAACAGTGTTTGAATAAGAATTATGGTTTGCTCACAGAAAAACTCATCTGTATCATCACAGCGGGGGTGGGTAACAGAAAGGCATTTAGAAAAAGCAGTGGTTTAAACTACTGGTTGTCATGGTCAAAGGCATTTAAATTATGCAACACAGACAACCTTGCAAAAGGAAGTCATTAGGATACTACTAATGGTCTTCCAAAATTCATATGTTGAAGTCCCAACTCCCAGTATCTCAGAATGTGCCTATGCTTGGAAGTAGGGTCTCTAAAGAGGTAAGTAAGGTAAAATGAGGGCATATGGGTGGGCCCTAATCCAATATGACTGTTGTCCTTAAAAGAAAAGGAAATTAAGACACAGACACATATAGAGGGAAGACCACATGAAGCCACAGAGAGAAGACAGCCATCTACAATCCAAAGAAAGAGGCCTCAGGAAAAATCAACACTGCTGGGCTTCTAGCCTCCAGAAGTGAGAAAGTAAATTTTTGTTGTTTAAGCCACCCAATGTGTGGTACTTCATCAATGGCAGTTTTAGCAAACGAATACAGGTAGCAAGGTAGCCCCAAAGAATTGGAAGCTTATAATTTGGGGCTTGGGTCATTCCATTTAGTTCTGGCTTATATTTCGCAGATGCAAAAGAATGAAGGGGAACTTGGGTGTTTATTCCCAGAACTGGTTACTTTCACTCCTTGGCGAGCCACACCCAAAATGTGATGTTAAATACAGAAGTCTGAGAAAAGGATCCAAACTGAGTTTTAACTGAAGTTACGTACATATGTGAAAAATCAGCTTGACTAGCTGGGGGAAAGAGAATTTGCCATTAAAATATGGTTTGAAACTCACAGCATTAAAAAAATTGGGTTATAAGTAACGGTATAGAAAGTTGATTACTGTCTTGAGGTGAGTAAACAGGAAGATCTGGATTTGAACCTAAGCATTAACACTTATTAATGGTATGGTTTGGTCAAGTTACTTACCTCTTTAAGCCTCTGTTTTCTCATTTATAAAAAAGGGATGCTTCATGTGGTTATTATATAATGATTAAAGGAGTTAATAACAGGTTATTATAGAAATGTATAATAAATATTAGCTGCTATTTTCGATAGTAATGTTGAAACATTGAATTGTTTAAACAGTAGCTTACTGATAAGGAAGAAATATGTGTTTTTTGCAGGCAAACTCTATGGAAGAACTGAATGGAAGAACTGCAATGGTTTCACAGTGGGTACCAAATGCCATGGATGTTATGTGATATTCTTCTCTAATTACTGCAGTGGCTGATGTGGAGACCCCTGGTGGTTCTATATTCTCAAGTATAATAGTGATGAATTACCTTGCAATGAAATGTCCTCAATGCTTACAAGATTATTAACTAAGGGTGTAAAGATACTTCCTTGGGCCAGGGTGGGCTGTGGTTAATTGTGGTGTTCTCTATGAATTCTTTTGAACTGTGGGTGGTTTTCTCTTCTAGGTACCTGTGTATGTATGTTATAGGAAGTGGGATATGATTAGTGACTTATTTTTAGATCCTCTCTGACTCTTAGCTTGGCCTCTGTCTGTCTGTTATTGCAATTCCAGACACCATAGCTTCCTTGGTTACCACTGTTGCACTAGCTCACTTTACATTTTGTGGCAAATCAGTTGATCGTTGAGCCAGAAGAAAATAAAGCATCCACAGCCAAACGGCTGAGAAATAGGTTTCTTTCACAAACTTAGAGGAGCAGTGACTCATACCTGGGAGAGCACCGCATTACCCAGGACCTCTTAAAATAGGAATGTTCTTTCCTCCTCAAACTGTGGGGATTAGTGCTGTGGGCCTGGGAGTTCCTGAAATGAGTGCCTGTTGGACTTCCCCAGGGCACAGCGTGGGCACCTGCACTTTCCTGGAGGTGGGGGGCTCAGTTCTCATGGACACCCTTCCTGCCACCTGCTGTAGTTGAGCTCCCAGAAAGGAGAGTAGGACAGATCCTGGGGGAGGAGGAGAGAAGAAAGCAGGGTTCCCAAGCAACAAAGCGGAGAAGCCCATGGCAGCTCCACATAAGCTCAGGGGAATTTACTTTCATAGGGAAAATTTCCTCTCTGCAGTTCCAGGGTGGTGCATAGTCACCCTTCTTAAGCCCATTAAATCCTTTCTGAGGCAGATCCTGCCCGGAATGCTGTTTCTTTCTCTGAAAAATTGTTGGAAGTACCAATAGAGTCTAAAATCATAAATAATTTTCTTTCTTGCTTTCTCCTTCCAGAGTGGAAGGCCTTAGAAGAGCTCCTTTGGTATAAATGTTCATGAAGACTTCCAGGCTATTTCCTAACCAGGATGATAACAAGACACAGTCTATCTTGGAGTCCTGACCAGCGGTCTATTCAAATTTGAAGGAAAATCGTCTGAAACATGTGCACATCATGGCGAAGAGAAACCTGGAAAGCAGGAATGCCAGAGGAGAGCTGGGGTGATGGTGGACACCTAGCAAGGAGCCAGACTGCAAGGAGAGAAGACAGTGTGAAAGGCCAGACCTATTTTGGGATCAACCCCTGAGTCACAGAGTAACAGCAGAGGTGACAGCTGGTCTCTTGTCTCCTCAGTGAGCAAGCATCTGGAATATCACTTTGATTTTGTAAAGCTCAGTTAAGGGGCACAGAACCTTAGGGAATTTGGAGAAGGGCAAGGAGACAGAGTAGTTGGAGGTGAGGAGGACTCAGGGAATTTAATAAGAGGAAAGATTAAAGGAGCTAAATATGGGGAGCAAGTGGGGGATGGCAATAATCTAGTAGTTCCTGACACCCTAGAAGGCAAGACTTATTTAAAATAGGAGGTGATATAATTAGAAGATGAGAGATGGGAGTTGAAAGGCTGGATAGCACAAGAAAATGCTCTGCCCAATTGTTTTAGCTTACACAACAGGACTGCCACTGATATCTGTGTGTGCGTTTGTGTGTAATTACTTGAGATATTTGAAAGAAGATTTTCAGTACTGTGGTACTATAAGCTTCTCTGGACCAGAGACCATTGCAGCACAAGGTGACCTAATGTATAAAGCCCGAAGAATAGGGCCTATGTGAATATTTTATAATTTTATTGCTTGATCAAAGTGAATTATATCTGTGGTCACCTAACCTCTAAACTTGGCAACAAGTATCTGCATGTAGCTTATATTCTGGCTTATAGAACCCAGAGGCTAAGTAAATTAACTTCAAAATGCTCCTCTAAAATGCAAACTTCTTTCAAAGGATTTTGACTCAATTCTTGCAGTCCATTCTGTGATGAGAAAAGAGATTCTGCCAGGGCTGAGAAGTAAGAGGCTTAGACCCCACATAGAGGAAGCGTAGTCCTTCCAGGGTGGAAGCATCGAGGCCCAGAGAGTGAAGCAGAAGGCGAGAACCATACTCCAGTACAGAAGTCATCAATAACTTTGAGAAGTGAATCCCAGAGGACACTGTGACCTATCTGGCTCCTCTTGTAGGTTATTGGGGATCTGGTTAAATGGTTGGAAATCTATGGAAAAAGGTACACTGCCCATATGAACATCGATTTCGATTCAGACTGAAACAGGCCTTCCTTTTGTTAATTCCAGTTTCAAAAAATGTTTGCTGCTAGGTTTGGAGGACAGCTGGGAAAAGCCTTTGGACTTGAATCCATGCAAGGCCTTCTCAGACATCAGGGGCCTAGGAGGGGCCAGACATTTTTGCTGTCTATTTTTATTTATAAATAAGTCCTACCTCCCAGGTGCTGGAAAGCTAATCCAGGCTGACAGATTTCCTTGCTTGGCTGCCTTGGCTCTCAATGGCCTGTGTCACTGCTATTAATAGTAAACTCTATATTCTTAAAGAGCTTTCCTGTCTGCTCTGCCAGTCCTGGGGAAAACCTTGGTAAGAAAGATCAAGTTGGGGTTAGGCTGGAGGAAGACAGAAGCAATTAAGAAGTGGGGACAGGGAGGCACCAAAGGAAGAAAAGCCAGGCATTTCTTGAGGGAAATTAACCTTAAGCTGACTTTGAGACTTTCTTTGATACATTCTTTTAGTGATTGGTTTTAAGATCTCCATAATACAAGAATTAATGAGCTCAGCAGGACCCATGGGTTGATGGAAAGTGATCCTGATTTACCAGATTAACTGACCTCTATGTGAAGAGGACTCAAGGGATGATCTAGTTGGGTGAACTTCTCTTCTGGCACCCTTTTTCTTAAATATAAAAACGGTGTTTTTAAAATAGAGTAATATGTATCTTTCTGCTAGTCTCTTCCTTTGTTTTTTTCAAAGTGCACTGCATATTTTGGGAGAAATTCCAGTCAATTTTGGTGCTTTTGTGTCTTGCTTATTTATCTTACTGTGGCAGATCTTAAACAAAGACTGTACAGTGTCCCCAAATACTTCAGAATTAAGAGTTTTATTATTGGAATTCTGGAGAAATAGAATTTATGCTTAACTCCTAGTTAAATATAAAGCCCCTTCTGCCTTGACTCTTGATATTGAAATTCTTTCTAAAATATCCTCCTTTGCTTTTATGTCTATGCACAGTACATGGTCATGATCTACTCTTGCTTTGATGACTCAGCATCTTGCAGTCCCTCAGTTCTAACAATGTTTTATTGTAGGGGTAGGGGGCGCAGAAGATTGGAATGGGTCTAAGCCATAGCTGAGAAGTCTCTTTTATCTACTTGTGCCTAAATCCTGGGATAGACTGGACTTCCTGGTTCAGTTCTAAGTATCTACAGACTCTAGCCCCAAAGAGTAGCTCCTGCTACTCTTTGAGCAGGTCCAGAATGAATCTTTTGCTTCCATGTTATCTTCTCTTAAGAGAGGTATAAAGCCCTGATAACGAAGACTGGTGGAAGAGTTGTGTCTATAAATAAGACAACATCCTCATGGAACTACTCCCCTTGGGCATGGCTGGGTGCTGCCTCACTTTCAAGACTAAGGGCCAGCCACCTGCTCCTAAGTTTCTGCCTTGACACACAAGAAACCTATATGAGCCCATGAAGCACATGGAGACTCCTAGTTCCTTCCCAACACAAACAGCTGATGAAGTGTAAATGTATTCACTTACGTGGGATAGAAGAGTCACGCTGCAGTCTGTCTTGGTGCTCTCTTTGAGTTCAAGGAAAAGTACCAGGTTGGAAGACATAAATAACCCATCCAAAGACAATTTTTTAAAATCTCTCTCTCACCCTTTCCATCCTAGTTGCCAGAGTGATGGCAATGTGAATCACATGGGAAGGACAAGAAAATGGTAGTAGGTCAGGATTCCTATTTACCTTGGCATCTTTTGCTTGTTGTGACAACCAGGAGAGAACCCACTGCATTAAAACTTCTGCAGAACCTCTTTTAGCTGCAGGATTTACCACATTTATGAGGTAAATGGCCAAATGAATTAGAGCTGGGTCAAGGACACGAAGATTTAGCAAAGGGAGCCCTGTGGTTCCTTGCTTGTCATGAATGATGTATAGAATGAGGTAATGCGACCAAAATTAAGTGAGAGCTGCAGAGTCACTTTCCACACAGCTGGGAGGGAAGCTTCTTGATGACTATATGATTTTTTAAAAATGTCCTGGAACATCAGAAGGCCTGAATTCTATTATAGAATCACATTACCTCGCAGTCTTATGTCACAGGTATATCTGGCCTTCAAGGAAAGAGAGGCTTCTCCAGAGGGAATGTCACAGACGTTTTGACATTGGGAGGTTTGGAGAAGCCTCCCTCCTTACTTATGGTCTTAGCCTTCCAGCCTAGAGAATCAGCACAATTGCCATTGGAAACTTGGGGGATGGAGAAAGTGTGGTAGAGAGCATTAAAAATGAAAAACTTTTCATTTTTCCAGTATGTCCTGAGGGAACTGACTGGCAAAAGCAGAGTTTACAAAAAGATCAGCCCCCAAGGTCTGCTCAGAACTAGGACTTTTACCTGCCTTAAGCTTTTCTTTTCACTTAAGGCTATATTTCTGATGTTTACCACGAGGAAGGGAGGAAGGGAGCCACGAAGACATGGGTTGGACCCTTGTCCTGACTGTGCAGCTTTGGGCCTCATCTGCAAATTGAAGGGGGCATCTGCCACAAAGAGTAGCTTTGAGGATTGATGTAATGTCAGTGGACAATAAATATCAATTCTCTTATTCCCTCTATTTCCCTCCCCTCTTTTTTCTTTCCCTGCTGACCTTCCTCGTTAATATGCAGTCGAAGCTGATAAAAATCCTGCTTCTAACTGCTTCCAAAGTGCGCTACTGGTCTGCTCCTTTGGGAACTCTGCTTTAGCCAATTAGTTCCCTTTGGAGGAAAACATTCTGAAGATTACTAGAGGAAAAAAGCCCCAACCCATTATTTAGGGAATTATTTGGGGTATACATGAGGATTGGGAAAGGGTTAGGAAAGAGAACAGTTTATCCACTATGAGTAAAAATGGAACAAGATTCCTACAATCCACTTGTTTTCTACAGTGTCCTGAGCATTAGCAAGATACTACTTGACAGGTAAGGAAAAAAATCTGCCATGGACCTGGGACTGTTTGACATTTGATTTTATTTTGCCTATATTATTGGGAACCCCCCAAGATGAGAAATCCTTATAAAAAGATCTATTCCCTGGGCTCATGGCATTAGCTAACATAAAACTGATAGGGTGGGATGAACCCTTAATCAGGGTCTCACAGGATTTTTATAGGTAAATACCTGCTGAACATGAGCTCATGATACATGTATTTTCAGATACACAGGAAAACAATCTATCAGGCATTAGCAGACATAAAAAACACATTAAAATTAGATAGTTGCCAATAACTTAAGATATTAGAACCAGTGGGCACAAGCTAATTACAATACTGTTTTAAATTATTAAAGACATGTAATAGGGAATTCAAAATATATGAAAAGAATAAGCTATTATAAAAAATAATAAAAAGCAGATTTGAAAAGAACTAACTAGAACATTCTGGAATGGAATATAATTGAATGCACTTGAGGTGAGAATTAGTTAACTGGAAAGTAAATCTAAAAAAATTATCCAGAACCTAGCATCAAGAGATAAAATGGAGGAAAATTTTAAGACAGGTAAAAATACTTTTAGAATAGAACTGAAAGGTGTATATGTGTGTATATATACACACATATTAATATATAATAAATATATATGTATATATACATATATTAATATATAATATATATATACATGCACATATATTAATCCATAGTTGCTGAAGGAAAAATAAAGGGAATAGGGGAAAGGCAATACTTGAAGAAATAGGATTGATAATTTTTCAGATCTAAGGGCAGACCTAGGTCCTCGTATTTGGGAAACTCAGCAAATCTCAAGCACATTAAATAAAAAGAAATACAATAGACTTACTGAAAAGAAGTTTCAGAACTCAAAAGACAAAGAAGAAATAGTAGAAATGATAAAAAAGAAACAGTGTATTGTACATAAGAATTGAAAACAGACTTTTCAATACCAAAAAGAAGAAGAATATTTTCAAAGTGCTGAGATATAAACTTGTTTGTTACATCCTCACTCTTGAATGATAATTTGGCTGAACAAAGAGTTTTTCACTGACATATTAAATCCAGAAATTAGGAGTGAAATGCAAGAAAGAATGATGAACAAATAAACTGTTACATTACAAATAAATTAGTGAGCATGGGATAAATTGAAGTTAGAGTTGATTCTATAAAATAACAATGTCAACAATGGCATGATTTAGAGGTAAAAAGACAAAGAAAAATTAAAAGCTGTATAAAAGTAATATGCAAAACAGGATTTAAAGTGTTATAAATGCTTGTGTTGTTTTGGAGGAAAATAGAGGTATTGATACTTTAGACTTTCTTAAGGTAAGTATGCATATTAAAACTTTAAGGATAAACACTAAAAGAATAGAATTAAATGTGTAACTTCCAAACCAGTAGAGAAGGGGAAAAGAATAAAGAAAACTCAGTTAATTCAGTAGAAGTCACAATAGGAGATAAACAAATTTTAGGGTAAATAGGAAATACAAAATAAGATGATGGTAATAAATTCAAAAATGTCAGCATCACGATAAATGAAAATGGACTAAACTCTCCAGTTAAAAGATCAAGGTTGTCATATTGGATTGAAAATAAAAACAAAACAAAAACCAGAAATGAGGCACCATCACAGAGCTGGTCTTAGTAAATATAGTAAATGTCAAAAAAGCATTTACACACCATGTTCTCTGGCAACAATGGTATTAAATGAGAAACCAGTAAGTAAAAGATTAATAAATATATTTATAAATTAAAAATACATTTACTTATAAATAAATCATAAGTCAGATAACAAATAACAATGGAAACAAGTATTTATAATTAAATAGTAATGAAAATATCACACATAAAAGTTATATAATTGAACAAAAGTGCTAGTTAAAGTATAATTGATAGGCATGAATGTTTCCATTAGAAATGAAGAAAATTAGGAATTAACGAATTAAGAATCTAGAGAAACAACTTAGTAACCCAAAGGGATTAAAAGGAAGGAAATTATGAGGCTGAGAACATAAACTGATAAAACAAAAAGCTAAAAAAGTAGGAAGGTTTACCAAAAACCTAACATTGACCTTCTTGTGCTCCTTTATGCATTCTGTTCCTAGGAAGGTACAATGACTTATCTAATTGGTAACTTTGAGGGGAATAAGTTGAGCTTGCTCAGCTTAGCACTGCCCTCTTTCTTCTTCCAGAGCAAACCTGTCTGGAGTCAGAACAGTTTCCTCTGCCCTCCATGCCATGGATCTACATGGGCAGCCCTTTTGGGGAATTCTGTGTACTCAGTAAGTCAGTTTAATTCTGGCTTTCATATTAAGCCACAACCTTCAACCTAGCCTTTATCAATAATAAAGACACTTCTTTATTTGTGTTCTCAATTTGTTTATAACCTGGCCAGGAAAGAGAGAAAGCACAAATAAATCTTTTCAGGAATGAATAGGGAAACATCGGTAAGATATAGTAGGTATTAAAAATAAAAAGAACATACTGTGACTAACCAAATACCAGTAAACTTAAAAGCTTTGATGAAATAGACAACCTCATAGAAAAATAAAAATTTACCAGAACTGACTCAAGAAGAAACAGATAATTATAATCATTAACAATATTCAATCTTAACATTTTTAAAGCATTGTGAAAAATAAAGAAGATAGATGTAACAGCGGTGTTTATCTATCTTCTTTAGTTTTCACAATGCTTTAAAAATATTAAGAGCATTCTTAGCTTGAAAGCAGTACAAAAATAAGCCACAGACCAGATTTGGCTAGTGGACTATAGTTTGTGAATTCCTGGGCCATCACTTTTTCATGCTCTGGGAGCCATCCTAGCAGAATGTTCGCACAATCTCCCAGGGTCCTTAACAGGGCCTGTGTTAAATCCTGTGTCCTGCCAGAGTGCCCCTAAATCAGTAAACTCTTCCATCTTCAACTTCCAGCTGCTCCCTTGAGCCAGCATCCTCAGAATCCAGTCCAATGCATATTCTCCTGGTTCTTGCTGGGATGTGTTTGCTAGGTCCTGCAGCTCCGTTCTGGCATTTTGTGTTTCCTTCTTTATCAGGCTTAGCATGTCCCTGGCTGGGGTATTTTGTGACTTAGTTGTTGTCCTAGTTGCCAGGAGAGGAAGTAGAGGCAGTTCCCAAGGGGGAAAGCATGTTGTCCTGTAGTGGGGGAAGGCTCTTCCATATATGCAAGTAAGAGGGAGAGAAGTAGACCTTAATGGGCAGGGGGGTGGGGTGGTGGTGGGGGTGGGGGAGATATTGCTGTAAGATCGGAGGGTTCAGGGGCATGGGGAATTGAATTTAAGAGCTTCAGGTGCATTAATTCAGATGTCTGTATCCTTGTTACAGGATTCATTCTTTCCCAAAAAGGGCTCTGAACTTACATAGGTGACCTGGATAAGCTGAAAGCTTAATCTTTGAAGTCCAGCTACTCTTATGGTTAAATCATGGGCCTGGTCTCCAGCATTTCTTCACTCCTTCTTCAGGCTGCAAGATCTGAGAGCCATTTTATGAGATACCATGAAGATCCTTTGGTTTCAATTTATTAAATAATTGTTAATTGCCAATTAATTTCTATTAGCCTTTTGATATCTTTTTCAAAGGATTAATAAATCTGAGCTATAGCCACCCCATTTCACTGTATCTGTAGTTATTTGTCCCGTAGTTCTCAAATGCTGCTAAATCACATTCTCTCGTGTATCGTCTTTCACCAGAATACCTTCTCAATTTGATACCGCACTGATGAAAATTTTAACAATTTCACCACTACCTTGTGCCAGTAATGGGTCCTCATGGCCAGTCGGCCAGAGAATGAATCAACTTTAAGATCTCATCTTAGTATCTGCTTTCATAAATTGCCTCAGGTTGGGTTCTTCAAGGAGCAGACTCTGAGATAGAAATCAATGTGTTGAAAGTTTATTAGAGCATGTTCTTGAGGTTGATATTTGTGGACAGAAAAGCACAGGACTGAATGTGGGAGAAGATGGGCTGAGATGTAGTCTCAATGAAGACCTCTGTAGGGGAGCTCTGGAACTGGGATGACCCTTAAGAGTTGTCCCAAGTTGGTGTGAGGGGGCTGAGTCTTTATTCCTTGTCAATCAGTCTTTGCATGTGGGATTCCCCAGGAAAGGGATGTGACCTTAGGTTGGGTGCTACGTAAAGAGGACCAACAACTGGGGTCTGCCTGCCAATAGCATATCCCACTGCTAGGCAAATTAGTCCTTCAGTCCTAAAGGGATATCCAGGTGGTACATCACAGCATTCATTACTAAGATTCCTATTCACTGGCCACAAAGTTATAAAATCCTCAAAGTTAGAAGATATGATTTAAGTAACAATACATTTAACAAAAGTAACAAAACTTCTAAGGTGTCTGGGAATAAATCCAACAAATGTTCAAGATATTTTAAGAAAAAAAACTATAAAACTTTATTGAAAGACATTAAAGTAGACCTAAATAAATAATGTTCAGGGATGGCAAGATACAATATTTTAAAGATATTAATGCTCTGTAAATTAGCATTAAATAAAAATTTTAATAATTTTTTTAAATTTGATGATTTTGTCCTAAATGTATATGGAACAACAAAGGACTGAGAATAGCCAAAACAATTTTAAAGGTAGAACAAGGTAGGCAGACTTGCCCTCCTGGATGTCAAAATTTATTAAAAGCTAAAATAATCAAAACAGAAGAGTAATATCATAGAAATATATAAATAGACTGGAGCCACAGACCCCAACCTTTTTGGCACCAGGGACTGGTTTCATGGAAGACAATTTTTCCACAGACTTTGCGGGGGGTGGGGTGGGTGGGGCGTGATGGTTTTAGGATGATTCAAGTGCATTACGTGTTTCTGTAGTCAAACCTCTCTGCTAACGATATCTGCATTTGCAGCTGCTCCCCAGTGCTAACATCACTGCCTCAGCTCCACCTCAGATCATCAGGCATTAGATTCTCATAAGGAACGTACAACCTAGATCCCTCACATGCACAGATCACAGTAGGGTTTGCATTCCTATAAGAATCTAATGCCACTGCTGATCTGACAGGAAGCGGAGCTTATGCAGTGATGCGAGCGATGGGGAGCAGCTGTAAATACAGATGAAGGTTTGCTCGCTCACCTCATGCTGTGTGGCCCGGTTCCTAACAGGCCATGGACTGGTCTGTGGCCTGGGGGTTGGGTACCACAGGACTAGAGCAATCAAATAGAGATCCCGGGATTTGACCCTTGTGTGAGTAAATATTTAATATATGAGAGTAGTAGCATTGTGAATTAGTAGGAAAATGATAGATTTTTTAAAAATAAATGGCGCTGAGACAATTATTTCCATGGAAAAAGATAAAATCATATCTATGCCTCATCCTATGTGCAAAAATTCAATTTCAAGGAGACTTGATATGTATAAATTGTAAAACTTTAAAACATTTACAAAAATATATGCAGAAATATCTGTATATATTTGAGGTAGGGAAAGGTTTCTTAAATTAGATCTGAGAACCACATACCATTAACAAAATACTGATAACTTTTACTCTGTTACAAATTTTGTATGACAAAGGCAAATAAATACAATGACAAGTCATAGTATGACAGAAGATATTTGCAGTATGTGTAACTGACAGAGGAATACTATCTGGAACACCCAGAAAACAATAAGAAAAAGACAATAAAAATAGGGAAAGGATAGGAACAGATAATGCACAGAAGGTGAAACATTAAGTAGCTAATACACTTTTGAAAAGTTATACAACCTCTTCAGTGATCAGGGAAAAGTTAATTAAAACCACAATGAAATAATTTTTTACATCCATCAGCTGTGTAAAAATGGAGACGTCTGCTAATTTCAAGTGTTGGTGAGGATTTGGGGCAAGGAAATAGTCATACTTTGCTGGAGGGAGTGTAAAGTGGAACAACCAGTTTGGAAATCAATTTGGTAATAGTAAATAAAATTTAAAATGAGCTTAATTTTCACTCTAGAAATTCTCCACTACTCTAGAGAAATGCTTTCACGTGTGTAGACATGTTCAGTGTAGCATCATTTGTAACGGATAGAAATTGGAAACAGCTTTAATTTCCATTCAGTAAAGAATAGGTAAGTTGAAGTATCTTCTCACAAGGGCATATTCTCCTGAAGTTAACATGATCCAGAGCTATATGTCTCAACACGAATGGACCTTAGAAGCAAAATCTTGAAGAAAAGATTAAGTTGCAGAATAATACTATATTTTATTTATGAGTACATACATATTGTAGGAAGATTATGAAAAAATAAGTCGAAATGAAAAACACTAAAGATAGTAATTCTGTCTACAGAGGGGAGTATGGGAAACACAAGAATGGCATTGGGGAGTGATACACGGGGGCTTTCCTCATTATCTGTAATTTTTTTCCCCTTAAAAAAACCTGGAAGCTCTAAAGATACAAGGCAAAATTTCAAGCTTGACAAAGCTGAGTTCTGAGTACATGAATGTTTGTTGTCTTAACTTTCTACACTTTTTGATATGCTTGGACTACTTCAGAATTTAATAAAAGAAAAAAAAGGAATTTACATAAACGGGCTGTCTAAAGAAAAATCTATTACTGTGATTTGATGAAAATGACAAAGTCTTGTTTCTGACCAACAAAGCCCAGTTTTACATAGACCATGGCATTTATCCAGTAAGCTCCCTCCAGACTCTACCAGGGCCCGGAAAGGGGACAGGTAGGTGAACACGCATAAATCGAATGTACTGGGAGTGATCAGATATGAAATCTTTAGTCTCTCTTCTCTGGGGACCTTGGGGGTAGGGTGGGGAAAAACTGTTGGTTGAGGAAAAAGCTCAGTTCAGGAACCTCAGGGGAGATTCAAACACTTGTGCAGCACCTACTCCAAGTACCCCTCTGCTTCTGCTCTCAGGTTTTTCACCTGTTATGATTTACCGCCCCCCTGCCCCCCCGCAGGGCCTCTGTGGGGCTGACACCTGCTCTGGGTTTCCTGCTCACACAGCAGGAAGCTGTGGGCTTCCAGGCCCTCCTGGTGCGGAAAGCGCGGAGGCTGCGCGGGAAGGTTGGGGCGCCAGCTCTGCGAGGAGAATCTTCGAGTCAGAGTTGGAAGCGACCTGCCAGCCCGTCGAGTTGGTCTTTCTCGTGAGTCTCTTCAAACTTTTTATTGAAAAGCAGTAGGTAAAACAGGCGACCGTGAAACTGCTCTGGTTAAAGCCAATGAGGGGACCCCAAAGACGACTTCTTAGTGCCCTGCCCCTGCCCCGACAGCCCCTGATGCGTCTGGGAAGCTCCTGGCCACAAACAAGCCCTTGGTCCGACAGACGGGGCTGTGGACCGCGGTGGGACGCTCGCCGTGACCCGCCGGAGGTCGCATTCAGCTGGTGCGGGGAGAGCCCTTCCCCCGCCGGTGCTCGGTCCAACACATCCTCGAGCCGGTTTCTTGAATACGTTAGAATTGAGCCAACGTAAGCAGGCTGTATTGATTTTTTTCTTTTGCTTTGATTATTTAGTCATTCTTTATATTTTAGATTCTAAAAAAGACTATTTTGTTTCTATGTCAAGCCATGATATTATCTTTCTTAATTTTTATTTTTTAAATTTTTTAAATTTCAGCATATTATGGGGGTACAAATGTTTAGGTTACGTATATTGCCTTTGCCCCACCAGAGTCAGAGCTTCAAGTGTGTCCATTCCTCAGACGGTGCGCACCGCACCCATTGGGTGTGAATATGCCCATCCCCTCCTCCCCCTCCCCCTCCCACCTGCCCGACACCCGATGAATGTTATTATAGGCACTTAAGTGTGGATCAGTTAATACCAATTTGATGGTGAGTACACGTGGTGCTTGTTTTTCCATTCTTGGGATACGAGACTTAGTAGAATGGGCCCCAGCTCTATCCAGGATAATCCAGGAGGTGCTAGATCACCATTGTTTTTTGTGGCTGAGAGAACTTCGTGGTATGCATATACCACATTTTATTAATCCACTCATGTATTGATGGATACCTGGGTTGTTTCCACATCTTTGCAGTTGTGAATTGTGCTGCTATAAACATTCTAGTACAGATGTCTTTTTTTATAGAATGTATTTTGTTCTTTTGGGTAGATGCCCAGTAATGGGATCACTGAATCAAATGGTAGCTCAAATAGATCTACTTGTATCTCTTTAAGGTATCTCCATATTGCTTTCCGCAGAGGTTGCACTAGTTCGCAGTCCCACCAGCAGTGTATGAGTGTTCCTATCTCTCTGCAACCATGCCAACATTTATTGTTTTTGGACTTTTTGATAAAGGCCATTCTCACTGATATTATCATCATGCTCTGTTACAAGTTTTTATTTCACTGCGCTCCGTGTGAAGGAATCAGTTAATTCCTAAGTGTTATGATGACGGAGGAGGGAAGAGGGATGCAGACTAATTCCCAGTGAGACAGACAGGAGATGAGCCTTGAGAGGGGGCAGGGAGAGGGCCAGCTCACCCTGCTTGCTCTGCCCCAGACCACTCTCTCCTAAACCCTAGTCATTTAGAGAATAATTCGGTTTATCAAGCTTCGCTTTTAAATGCCAACATCTTCCCTTCGGGTAAAAACCTATTGATCACTTGCACCACAAAGTGAATATTAATCACATTTCTTGAGCACTTTCTACATGCCAGGCACTATGCTAAGTGCTTCACACGCATTGTCTTATAGCATCCTCATAATAACGGTATGGGGTAAATACAACTACTATTTCCTTTACAAAAGGATAAATGGAGGTTGATAGAGGTTAAGTATTTCACCCAAAGGTACACAGCTATTAAATGGCAGAGTCATGCCCTGATCTCCTATTTTGCAATGGGCAATCTCGTACCTAACTAATACCCAGTTAGAGAATGGGTCTCTTATTGGATATGTGGAAGAAAGTGTAATTAATTACAGAGCAGGTGGGCATGACTGGGTAGGGCTTTCTTCTTTATTTTACAACCTATCTTAAGTTACTTCTGTATAGGTTTTGATTAGAGATTTCCAGGGATGAATAAAATGCAAAAGAAAAAGACTCATCTAATATAACCAAATGACATGAACCAAAAAACTGCACTTGAAATGCAAGATTTGCTTTCAAACACATAAACAAGAGTATAATTTCTGGGGGAGCTATATGCTGTCAGACCTGATGTTCTGTTGCTTTTGTAGACTTTTAATTCTTAAAATCAGCTTTATAGTGAGATGGGACTGTTAAAGACATTTTAATAATATAAAGTTGATTACTGACTATCCATTTCAAAGAAAGGTAAACTGGATATTTGAAATAATTAGATACTTTACAGAACCTCTTTTTGAAAATGGTGTAATCTTCACATCATGTAAATTCATTTGCAAGAAATAAAATATCAAATTCAAACTGGCCTGAACAGCAAAGATATTTATTAGGTCTTATAACAGGCAATTCAGAAGTAGAGTGATCTTTATGTTTCATTGATTCGATGACTCAAAAAAAGGTCATAAAAAAATGTTCTCTCAAGCTCTTCATTCTGCTGTCTTAAACTTCAGCTTCATTCTAAGGTTGATTTCCTCGTGTTCACAATATTGGCATTTGGGGCTACGAACTTCCAAATCCACATACAGTGAGGAAGAGAAAATCCGCTTCCTGCTGCTCTCTCTTAAGAACCAAGAACATTCCCAGAAGCCTCTCTTCCTGTCTACCCGGCCAGAATCAGGGATCACATGACCATTTCTTAGATCAATAGTCAGTCAGGCCCATCTCTTTAAATGATGTCCTTCCCTCAGACACCACTGTTTTTTTTCAGTAAGAGAGAAATGGAATACGCATTACAGAGGCAACCACAATGCCCACTGTAGAACTTTCCTGTACCAGATGGATACTATGATTCATTGACACATTCAAGAGACATGTATTAAATTTCTGCCATCTGCTCAGAACCAAGAGATTCTAAAGAAAAGTTACACTTGAATCCATTTTCTTATTAGGTGACAAAAATAACAAATTCTGGCTCATGCACCTTCTGCCTTCCTCTCCCCCTTTTTGGTATAAGCACTTAACAAAAACCTCACTCTTTGGTGTAAGCACTTAACAAAAATGCCAACACAGAGGTAGCACTA
>RJWJ010028530.1:0-21337 GCA_004363605.1 Indri indri | reverse complement strand
TCCCAAGCATGTCCATCTCTCGGAGGGTGCGCATTGCACCCTTTGTGTATGCATATATCCGTCCCCTCCTCCCCCTCGCCCCTCCCCCTTCCCCCTCTCTCCCTACCCGACATCCAATAGATGCTATTCTTATATGTACACTTACGTGATGTTCAGTCACTACCAATTTGATGGTGAGTATATGTGGTGCTTGTTTTTCCATTCTTGGGATACTTCGCTTAGTAGAATGCGTATATTGGAACTTTTTTAATTAGTAAAAAGCTTCTATGCACATCTTCCCACACTGAAGTTTCCATTTTTAGAAAGTATATATAATATACTTTAAACTATCTTAAATCTTGATTCGTATAACTTTTATAGTTCTTCAGATTTATTTTGCAACTATTCACCATAAAACACCCTAAATATCGTTTAATTTTTGCTAACAATGCTTACTGAAATAGAATTTTGTGAAATTACTAAAATGTGAAACAATTACTGCAAATTCGACAAGTTACTCACATATTTAGTAATGCTATATTTAAAGGAACGTGTATTTAGAATTATGTACAAAAATTTTATGAACTGCTGTTAAGGTCAATGAGAAATTTAAAATTGCTAACTATCTTTCTTTTAATTGACTCTTTTTTTAGCCATGACTACGAAGTCAAAGTAACTTTGTCCAACTTCCAAATTAATTAAGAATCACCATATATCCACAGGGAGAAAAAATCTTGTATACTTTCAAAAGCATGTTGCTGCCAAAAACAGAAGGTTAAGTCACTTCTATTTGTTGAATGGTGTGACTTCTCTAAAACTACTTTAACTACACATCTCAAAAAGTTCATGTGGACTTTATTATAGTTGATATAGTTGAAAAAAATAATGTTGGGCACTTATAACACAGCCAACTCTATTTCAACAGTTAAGAAATGATTCAAATAAAATAGTTTAACCATAGGCATTTCTCTCTTCTCCCACCTGGGACTATGTTAAAGAAACAAAGTTATGTCTAAGCCCACAATGACAAAATAGAAAACTAAGGGGGAGGGATAAATGGGTATTCTTCCCAGAAGAATCAAGGAAACTAGGGATGTAAGGAAATGCCAAGGACACCTGAGGAAGACTGTGAAACAGAACTAGCTAAAACTTCAGGCCGGGCACAGTGGCTCACGCCTGTAATCCTAGCACTCTCGGAGGCTGAGATAGGAGGATTGCTTGAGCTCAAGAGTTCAAGACCAGACTGAGCAAGAGCGAGACAATAGGAAAAATTAGCCAGGCGTCATGGTGTACGTCTATAGTCCCAGCTCCACAGGAGGCTGAAGCAGGAAGATCACTTGAGCCCAGGAGTCTGAGGTTGCTGTGAGCTACACTGATGCCATGGCACTCTACTCAGGGCAACGGAGTGGGACTTTGTCTAAAAAAAAAAAAAAAAAAACAGGCCGGGTGCGGTGGCTCACGTCTGTAATCCTAGCACTCTGGGAGGCCGAGGCGGGCAGATTGTTTGAGCTCAGGAGTTCGAAACCAGCCTGAGCAAGAGCGAGACCCCGTCTCTACTATAAACAGAAAGAAATTAATCAGACAACTAAAAATATATAGAAAAAATTAGCCAGGCATGGTGGCGCATGTCTGTAGTCCCAGCTACTCGGGAGGCTGAGGCAGAAGGATTGCTTGAGCCCGGGAGTTTGAGGTTGCTGTGAGCTAGGCTGACGCCACAGCACTCTAGCCCAGGCAACACAGTGAGACTCTGTCTCAAAAAAAAAAACAAAAAAAACAAAAAAAAGAACTAGCTAAAACTTTGGAACCGCAAATAGTAACTTCTTACCTCCTCAATACCTCTATGCCCACCACTGCAGAAAATGCTCACCAGCCAAGCATCTAATCCCTGGCAAATAATCTTCACTAAAGAAATCTACAAATTGAAAGAATTCTGCTTTCTAGGCTTAAGAGTTCCCCAGGAAGAAGGCCAGCTTGCAACCCTATTCTCCTGCAGCTATAAACCAGTGTGTTCCCCAGGAAGAAGGCCAGCTTGCAACCCTATTCTCCTGCAGCTATAAACCAGTGTGTTCCTTACAGTTCACTTTTTATTACTGAAGCCTGAAGCCAGAGTACTTCAGAATAAACAAAAAATCTTTTTGTTGTGAAAGTTTGTGGTCATTACAGTACAATGTAATAGAAAGTGCAGGCACCCAGAAGCAGTAGTGTTGCATTTCACCAAGTTTGTGGCTTTGCCAAACAAGTGTGGCAAAGCGAGACAGAGCCAAGGAAGCTGAGTGTATGCAAAAAAGTGACTATAATAACTGGCTTTGGGACTTAGGTATCATCTACTCTTTCCTTTTTATTGGATCATTTTCATCAACATAAAATCACATTTTTTTCTGTGGCTTAGGGAAAAAAACTTTCTTGCTCCCACTTCCCCAATGCAGGCACTGTCCCATTTCTCTCCTCCTGAAAGCAAAGACTTGTTTATACACACTATCAACAAGTCCTCACTTAAGCACACTCCAATCAAGCTTTCCCCACCCTACTCCATCAACACTGCTCTTGTCAATAACCAATGAGCTCCATGTTACTAAATCCAATTAACAATTCTCAGTCCTCATCTTACTTGTCCTATCAGTAGGATTTAGTCCTACCAGAGGGCTAGCTGATCATGCCCTCTTCTTGGAAATACTTCCTTCATTTGGCAGTACTCTGTTTCCTGCCTATCTCACTGACAACTTGTAGATTTCCTTTACTGAAATGTCCAGGGCTCAGTTCTTTCCTGTCCTCTTCTTTTTTTTTGAGAGAGTCTCACTCTCTTGCCTGGGCTAGAGTGCCGTGGCGTCAGCCTAGCTCATAGCAACCTCAAACTCCTGGGCTTAAACGATCCTCCTGCCTCAGCCTCCGGGGTAACTGGGACTACAGGCATGCGCTACCATGCCCGGATAATTTTTTCTATTTTTAGTTGTTTGGCTAATTTATTTCTATTTATAGTAGAGACAGGGTCTCGCTCTTGCTCAGGCTGGTCTCGAACTCCTAAGCTCAAACAATCCACCCGCCTCAGCCTCCCAGAGAGCTACTCCTGTCCTCTTCCAACTACAGTCTCTTTTTCCTTGGTGATTTCATCTAGTCTTGCAATTACTCAACATTTCCACTTGGATCTCTAATAATATCACCAACTCTGCATATACGAAACTGATCTGACCTTCCCTTCCAAGCATGCTCTCTACCTTAGCTTTCCACATCTGAATCAAAGATAATTCTATCTCTCTCGTTGTTCAGTCCAAAAACTTTAGCTTGATCCTAGTCTCCCTTCTTACACCTCATGCATCAGGAAATCCTGATAATTCTACTTTCAAAATATATTCAAAGGGCTGGGCAAGGTGGCTCATGCCTATAATCCTAGCACTCTGGAAGGCTGAGGTAGGAGGATTGCTTGAGCCCAGGAGTTCGAGAACAGCCTCAGCAAGAGTGAGACCCCGTCTCTACCAAAAATAGAAAAATTAGCTGGGTGTGGTAGCACGTACCTATAGTCCCAGGTACTCTGGAGGCTGAGGAGGGAGAATGACTTGAGACCAGGAGTTTGAGGTTGCAGTGAGCTATGATGATCCACTGCACCCTAGCCTGGGTGACCGAGCAAGACCCTGTCTCAAAAAAAAAAAAGCAATGATGTTCTAATACATGCTATAATATGGATGAACCTTGAAAACGCTGTACTAAATGGCTTAAAGACCTGAAACATAAGACTGAAACTATAAAACTCCTAGAACAAAACATAGAGGAGAAGTTCCTCAATGATTTTTTTGGATAGGACACCAAAGCACAGGCAACAAAAACAAAACTAAAGAAATGCAACTGTATCAGATTAAAAAGTTTCTTTACAGCAAACAATCAACAAAATGAAAAGGCAGCCTATAGGATGCAAGAAAATATATGCTATATATATGCATATATCTGATAAGAGGTTAATATCCAAAATATATTTTTTAAAAAACCTCACACAATAGCAAAAAAATATAATAATAATAACTCAATTAAAAAATCAGCAAAACACCTAGACCTGAATAGATATTTCTCCAAAGATAACATAAAAATTGCCAACAGGTATATGAAAAGGTATGCAACATCACTTATTAGAGAAATACAAATCAAAACCATCACCTCACACCCGTTAGGATAGCTATTACCAAAAAGATGAGAGACCTAAAAATCATTTCATACTTCCTCCAGGCTACATAAAGATTGAAAAAGGCTGGTGCAGTCACTAGTAGACAGAGCTAGCGCAGACCAAAACAGCCCGGTGTGGTTCTACAGCTAGTAAGTATAGCAAGACGTTCCTGATCACCATAGCCTCCTGACCTCAGCAGTTCCCAGATTTCGAAATGACAGTGCAGCTCCAGAAATGAAGCTCTGCAAGCAATTTCACAATTAGACAGAAGCTTCTTCACCATAAAAGAGATAATACCTCCCTTGGTTTCCTGGATCTGTGCTAAGGTTTTGAGAGTTATTCCTTACAGCTCAACCTATAGTCTCATTCTTCAGATCTCCCAATAATTCTGTAATCCACTTGATACTTGTGCCAGATATTGATTTATTGTGCCTCATCTCCAAACTCACCCTTTCTGTCCGCTCTGTAAATATAGATATGTGCCCCTTAAATATTTTTTCTTTACCTGCTGACAGGATATTTATTAAGCTCCATCAGTAGAGGGCAATAGACAGATGCTGAAAGGGAAAAGAATTTTCCTTCCTAGTTCCAGGATACTCACTTGGCTAAAGTAGGCGAGGCCTCTCCAGGGCCCCGTCCTGCAATAAGGATGGCTTCTCCACCACAGGGCTCCTGCTGCATATACAGCTTCTCCAACAAGAGCTCAGGCAGTTTCGTAGCAGAGTCTTTGATGAGACACCTTCCCATGAACAACCACCTCTGGCACCATAAAGGGCAGATTTCCAGCAAATTCCACTAGTACCACACCACAGATACTAGCTTTGACCTTGCACTTTCCAACAAGATCTAGATCTCATGTGGTCGGGGGAGCACTCTACTTCAGCCCTGGGTATAGTCACTGCTCCTTATATCTGCTAGCCCTACATTCTTTAGAGTTATCTTTACTTCTCATGACAAATCCCTTATTACTCCAATGCCCTCTTACAGTCGATAATTCTTTCTATTCATCTTTCCCTGTTAAATTACTGTGTGGTTTCTATCACCTGATTGAAGCCATACTGATACATTCCAACAGTTCTTTAAGCTATTCACTAGCCAATAGTAAACCCTCTCTGCTAAATTAGAATGGATTCTTTCTCTACGACTGAATCTTCACTGTTTTCTTTGTTAATAAATGATTTGGGCCTTAGGGCAGGGGGAGGGAAATAGAACAATATCCTCAGAGATGAGATAAAGCCTTGACAACATTTTTTTTAAATTAGGAAATGATATTAATTGTGCATAGCCAGGATTAAGAATTGCTACTGATGGTTATATTCCTAGGTCAGCCTATAAAACACTTTAACATTAACTCCATTTTAGGGTACTATCATTCCTGATACACCTAACTGCTATTTTGAAACTTAGTCTACAATGAGATATCACTTCCAAACCATAAGAATGTCTGTAATAAAAATTAAAAAAAGATAGATAAATAACAAGTATTAGCAAGGACGGGGAGAAACGAAAACCCTCACACATTGCTGATAGAAATGTAAAATGGTACTGTTGCTTTGGAAATAGTCTAGTAATTCCTCAAAAGCCTAAATATAAAGTGATTCCGCTATTCCACTCTTACATATATACCCTAAAGAAATAAAAATTGATGTTCACACAAAAACCTGTACACAAATGCTCATGGCAGCATTATTCACAATAGCCAAAAAGTGAAAACCCAATGTCCATTAACTGATGAATGGGTAAATAAAACGTGGTATATACATGCTACCTGGATGAACCTTGAAAACATGTTAGGAGAAGCCAGTCACAAAAGACCACATCATTATACGATTCAATTTATATAAAATATCGAGAACAGGTAAATCTACAGAAACAGAAAGTGGTTTAGTGGTTGCCTAAAACTAGAGGAGACCGGGAGAATGGGGATTAGTGGCTAAGAGGTATAGAGTTTATTTTGGGAGTAATAAAAATATTCTAAAATTGATAGTGGTGATGACTGCATAACTCTGAATATACTAAAAGCATACTTTAAACGAGTATATCATATGGTATGTGAGCTATAGCTCAATAAAACTGTGGGGTTTTTTTTAAAACCAATCTCTGTGGGAACTTTCATAATTCAACCATTCCTAAATTAAGGTTAGGGACTTATGCTACCTCAGTGCCTGCCTCCCATGACAGAATACAATCCCATGATAGAATACAATGCCCTTTTACACAAAAGCAGAACTAGTGTCCCACCTGGGTCTTTGGAGATGCACTCCAGAGTTATTTATTTGGCAGTAAAAAGCTGCCCTGTAACATCCACGCTGTTGCATAAAGATTCACAGTACACACTTCCCTAAGTGGGGGAAGAGGGGTACTGTATGCATTGATTTTTATATACTTAAAGGTGGCTTACTCTGGAATTAAATGTGTGAATTTGATAGTCATAAAAGCAATATCAACCTGCTCTAGCTAGCCTACACCTAAGGAAAAGCAAGTAATTTTGTCCACTCTAGTGCTAAAAAACCATAAATTTTTGGAACTTCTGAATTTTTCAGGTTATCCTGATCTTTTCTTCTCAGTTGGAGATAGTTTCAAAGCACAGAGAATCTAAAAACTGAAACCCTCCGTTCTCACTGATTTAAGACTGAAATCAAGCTCATTAGCCAGCCAGCAAGGCATCAGAATTTCACACAATGAAGCTGTCCTAATTTTCATTCTGCAAACAAGCCACAGAAGTTCTGCTATACATCCCAGTGCTAAAGCTGTATATTCTAAATATATATTTCGAATATATAGGCTTTAAAATTTTTAAGTCAAATTGCTAAAAAATAATAATAATACAAAGATACATACACAGTTCACGCTTGAAAGTCCAATCTAAATGTTTTAAATACAATCTGAGGAAACAGGATTCCCTTTTGACTCTCCTTGGAATAACTTGGTCCAATTCCCATTCAACTAGAACAACTTCACTATTTTACTCTCATCTGTTTATAGATGGGTCTCCCTGCAAGATATTATTAGACAAAAAGATTCCACTATATAAAAACATTTGCAAAACATTGCTGTCATCACCATTGATAACCTTTACCGTTAAATACCTGTACTACATACAGTTCTTGTTGGAGTGGATGTGGTCTACTGGGGAAAGACTAGTTGAAGAGGATCTAGGTAGCTGATTCTACCATGGAGGATGGCAAAACAAGTACACTGAAAAGGCATCATCTTTTGTCAGCATTCTCTAAATGTTTCATGATCTGGAAGGAAACCACTTTTGAAGAACACATTCAAAGGGAGCTACTATTCCCCCACACTGGCTGTGTCAATGTGATGGAAAACTGCAAATCCTGATCATTTAATAAGAAATATCCTGAAGAAGATGCTCAATCCTTTGACAACATTATTAAAGGAAAAAGTGAGAAATTTTGAGGGAGACAAATAATTCCTGTAGTCTAAAGGGGAAAAGAATAACATTCCCAGCAACAGACAGAGATTATTTCCTCAGCCTACCATTTAAAAAAAGAGAGAAATATATACACTGGAGATGGTTTACGTTATATTAACTTTGCCTGAATTACTATATTAAGGTATACATTTTCATTTAGTTATCCATATGAAATGCAATGATTATTTTATGAATGATTTAGCCCAATATGCAAAAAGGCAAATTTATTTTACATATATTATTGTAATTAGTTTTATCAAGGGCTGGGCATGATGACTGACACTTGTAATCTCAACACTTTGAGGCGGATTGCTTGAGGCTAGAAATTCAAGACTAGCCTATGCAGCAAAGTGAGACCCTGTCTCTCCAAACAATAAAAAAATTTAAAAATAGCCAGGTGTGGTGGTACACACCTGTAGTCCCAGCTACTTGGGAGGCTGAGGCAGGAGGATGGCTTGAGCCCAAGAGTTCAAGGCTACAATGAGCTATGATGAAGCCACTGTACTCCGGCCCGGGCAACAGAGTGAAACGCTGTCTGATCTGGAAAAAAAAAAAAATGTGGGTAAGAATACACCCACAAAAAGCTTACACTTTATCTTATACCTTTCTTGATCATGAATCCTCCTTAAAAAACCAAACAAGTTCGGAAGGTTCAAACTACTGAACTACTCCATAAAAGATGTTCAAAATCTTATAAATGGTCTAATTTGTTGCACCAGGTGATACTGTAATTTTTTTTGTTCCTCATATTCTGTGTATTTTGATTTTTACGAACTAATGGTGATGGTAACAGACCATGAAAATATATGAAGTAAAAACTGACAGAATTAAGGGCAGAAACACTTCTACAATAAATTGAGACTTCAATACCCTACTCTCAATAAGGATAAAACAACCAGATAGCAGTAAAGAAATAGACAACTTGAATACAATAAACCAACTAGATCTAAAAGATATATACAGAATGCTGTACCCATCAACAGAATACACATTCTTCTCACGTGCACATGGGACATTCTCCAAGACAGACCATATATTAGGACACAAATTAAGTCTCAATCAATTTTAAAAGATATTTACCATACAAAAGGTCTTCTCTGACCCCACAATAGGAAGAAGTTAGGAACCAATGAGAAGGAAAACTGGAAAATTCACAAATTTGTGGAAATTAAACATACTCTTAATCAATTGACCAAAGAAGAAATCACAAGGGAAATTAGAAAATACTTAGAGAAGAATCAAAACAAAAACACGACATACCAAAACTTATGAGATGCAGCAAAAGCAGAGCTATGGAAGAAATTTATAGAAACAAATATATTAAAAAAGAAGAAAGATTTCAAAACAACAGCCTAACTTTACAACTTAGGGAAAAAGAAGAAACTACACCCAAAGCAAGCAGAAGGAAGGAAATAATAAAGGCTAGAGCAGAAATAAATAAAACAGGGACTAGAAAAACAATATGGAAAATCAACAAAACCAATCTTTTCTTCAAAAATATTAATAAAATTGACAAACCTCTAGCAAGATTAAGAAAAAAGAGAGAAGGCTCAAATTACTAAAATCAGAAATGGAAGCAGAGATACTATTACCAATTCTACAGAAATAAAAAGTATTATTATAAGGAAGTACTATGAACAATAGTACACCAACAAATTGGATAACCTAAATAAAATGGACAAATTCCTAGAAACACAAAACCTACCAAGACTGAACCACGAAAATATAGAAAATCTGAATAGACCCATAACTATTAGGGAGATTGAATCAATAACCAAAATCCTCCTGACAGAGCAATGCCCTGGACCTGATGGCTTCACTGGTAAATTCTACTACTTAAAGAACTAACACCACTTCTTCTCAAACCCTTCCAAAAAAGTTTAGAGGAAGAAACGCTTCCTAACTCATTCTATAAGGCCAGCATTGCCCTTATACCAAAGTCAGACAAAGATGCTACAAGAAAATGACAAACCATTATTTCTTAGGACCACTGATGCAAAAATCCTCAACAAAATACTAGCAAATGGAATACAGCGGTATAAATGCAAATTAAAACCACAATGAGATACCAGCTCCCACCCATTAAGATGGCTATAACCAAAAACAAACAAAAACAGAAAATAGTAAGTATGATGAGGAAAGATTGGTACCCTTGTGCACTGCAGGAATGTAAAAGGTGCAGCCACTATGGAAAACAGTATGGGGGTTCCTCAAAAAACTTAAAAATAGAATTACCATGTGATCCAACAATTCCACTTCTGAGTATATTCCTAAAAGAATTGAAAGCAAGGTTTCGAAGAGATATTTGTACACCCATGTTCATAGCAGCATTATTCACAATAGCCAAAAGACAGAAGCAACTCAAGTGCCCATCAACAGATGAATGGATAAGCAAAACGTCATACATACATATACAATGGAACACTATTCAACCTTAAAAAGGAAGGAAATCCTGACACACGCTACAACATGGATGAACCTTGAAAACATTGTGCTGAATAAAATGTCAGTCATTAAAGGACAAATACTATATGATTCCACTCACATAATATACTTGGAGTAGTCAAATTCACAGAGACAGAAAGTAGAACAGTGCTTGCCAGGGAATAGAAGAAGGCGGGGAGGGGACCCTTTAATGGGTATAGGGTTTCAGTTTGGGAAGATATAAAAAGTTCTGGAGATGGATGGTGGTGATCGCTGCACAACAATGAGTATGTACTTGATGCCACCGAACTATACACTTAAAAATGCTTGAAATGGTAAATTTTATGTTATATATATTTTACCATAATTTTTAAAATAAATAATTTTTTAAAAAAATCAAAACATGAACCCTGTGTTTAAAATTGGGGGAAAAGTCAAGTTTCAAATGTAAATAAAATTAAAATTAATAAGATGAAATTAAAAAGTGAGAAAGGCAAGTTTTCGCCATGCAAAGGAAAAGATCTAGAAAGTGTGTCTACCATAAATTAGTAAGTCTACAATTTTTGTGGGGTTTTTAGAGACATGGTCTCGCTCTATTGCCTGGGCTAGAGTGCAGTGGTGTCACCATAGCTCACTGCAGCCTTGAGCTCCTGGGTTTAAGCAATCTTCCTGCCTCAGCCTCCCGAGTAGCTGGGACTATAGGTGTGAGCTACCATGCCTGGCCATAGATTAATAAATCTAAAATGTTCTTGTCAAAAATAGAATTCTTTTTAATTCATTAAACTCCATTATATGTAGGCAGTGTCCCGATTTTTATTAATGTCATTCTACCATAAATAATCCATTGACTTTACTATTATTTTTATTCAAAATATAACCAATATCCTTATACTCTCCATAATCTTAAATTATTTTCTCCATAAGGAAAGATGTGAGGCAAGACAGCAAGGGCTGGGCACTTCTCCTTAGGATGCTCACCCTCAGCATGAATTGAGAAATGAACAGAGATCAAGAAGCGACAAACTCCAGTTTTCGGGAATTAAAAAAAATAAAGAAGTGACACCAAGTATCTTTTTTTTTAGCTTATGAGCTACATGTTTGTTGAGCTTTTCACATTATGCCTTTACCATTTAAAACTTAAACTTCCAAAAAGTCAGATTTGAATATTTATATAGAAATGTATTACCAAATCTGATTTTTTGTTTTTAGATAGTGCCATCTCAGATTACTAATACTACAATCCCCTTGTATCAGCAACTGACTAAAACCGTTAAGAAACCTCTCAACTTTCTGTGAATAGCCTTAATTGTACTTAATTTTTTGTTAATTAAAATATTTTTTCTTTTTATTTTTTCAATTGGCAAATAATAATTGTAAATATTCATGGAGTATTCAATGATGTTGTGATACATATCATACATAGTGATCAGATCAGGGTAATCAGCATATCCATCATCTCAAACATTTATCATTTCTTTGTGCTGGGAATATTCAATATCCCCTTTCTAGCTATTTGAAACTACTTATTATTAACTATAGTCATCTTACAGTGCTACAGAACACTAGAACTTATCCCTCCTATCTAGCTGTAATTTTTTTTCAATAAACCCTTTACTAGGGCCCAAAAGTCTAACACAAAAACAAACTAGAAATTGTCATTACCACTTCCCTCCCTAAACAAAGTTTTCAGGAATCCTCCTTACAATTTAAATCCAGAAGTTCTTAAAGTGTGGTCTCTGGATCCCTAGAGTCCTGACACTCTTGTAGGGGACCCATAAGATCAAAACCATTTTTATAATAATACTAAGATTAAAAATCTTAAATTAAAATTACTGGCACCTTGTAGCAACATCAAACTGTAATATTAGTCATTTTATTTTTCACCATCAAGTGTTAGCAGATATAAAAAGAGAAAAAGCCAGTTTCACTTAAGAATGTCCTTGAAATAGTAAAAATTATTAATTTTTTATACATCTTTTTAATATTCTGTGTGACAAAATGGGAAGTATGCTTAAACATTTCTGCTACATACTGAATTACAGTGGCTGATAGCTATCTCAAAGCAGAGTGCTTCAGTAACTGAATTTAGAGCTTGAGCTAGCCTTTTCTAATGAAACACCATTTTGAAAGAATGACTGACAGACTATGGTTATTCAAATTTGGGTATTTTGGCAGAGGTTTTCTCAGAAATGAGTGAAACAAGCCTGCCTGTCACTTCAAGGAAACAACTGGCAGTCATACTTGTTGCCAATGATAAAATTTGAGCATTTCAGCAAAAATCAGAATTCTGGAAAATTCATATCCACCATCATGTCACTACCTGAACAGTTTCCCAATAATTTGCTTCTGATGGAATGGGTAGTAATATTAACAAATGTGACTTCCTTGATATTGTATAATGAAATATGTCAACATTTGGAAGATCTGCATCTGACCTCACTGAACCATTGGTCGTTTGGAAACGACCAAAGAATGATGTTACAAATTCAGGCATGGATATAAGACCCATTCAAATTTCGGACCAATGGATTTTAAGGTAATAGAGTATGAAAAAAATCCACAATATGATTTCAGATCCACACTGCAACTAACCTTTAAAAAGTTACCACTTGTTGAGTTTTGATACAATGTCAAACAAGAATATCCACAATTCTCTGCAAAGGCTATTAAAACACCCTTCCCTTTTCTGAGCCATTACTATGAGTCTGCATTTTCTCCATGTATACTTCAATCCAAACAGCATATCGCAACAGATGAATGCAGAAGCAGATATGATAATCCAGCTGCTTCTATTAAACTAGACATTAGAGATTTACAAAAACATAAAACAATGCCACTTTTCTCACTAATTTTGTTTTGAAAAAATAGTTATTTTTCATTAAAAATATTTTATATTAACATCTAATGGGTTTATACTTGTCATTTTAAGTGAATTAACAAAAAAATTTCTATTTCTGTTTTCATTTATAATACAGTAAATATAGATAGACATAATTCACAAAAGTTTTCTGGGGGTCTTCAATAATTTTTAAAAGTATAACAGGGTCCTGAGACCAACAGTTTAAAAACATCTGACCTAAAGAATAGAGTATTAATATCGGATCTGCAAACCAAGAAGAATAAGTACATAAGATCATTAATGGGGGAAGAAAACTTCCTAGGAAAATTACATGAAAACAAAATGAATACAATGTCAAATCAAAACTGACCTCACATTACCTATGTAATATCGATAAAGGAGAAAATAAAACAAGACAAAGAATGCTTAGATGAAAATAATTTTGTATACCGTGGAAACATCGTACAATATCCTGATCAGATAAATGCATATATACCCATTAATATTTTGATAGTATTTTTTAAAGCAGCACATGACAGTCAAAGAAACACCCAATCACAAACTCAAAAACAGGTGATTAAAATAGCAGTTACCACCAACATGAGGGAGACAATCCAAGGTTCTGTCAGAGGGAAAGACAGGGATACTTCAGCAGCTCTCCAGTAGCATCCCAGGGCACCCAGCTCAGGGTCTGGCTGTTCTATTTAAAACTTACTTACACATTTCCAAGGCAGGACAGTGAGACAAAGCTCTTATTCAACCCCAAAGGAGCAAATGAATCATAGTTGAATTAATCTGCACTAATACTACTGTCGGTCAATTGTCCTTTTTCAGCTTACTAGATCTCTTGAAAGACTGAGGAAAAACAACATTTACTGAGCACTTACTATGCACCAGGCAATGTAGGCTAAGCACTATACATGTATTAACTCATTTAATATTTGAGATCATCTTAAGGGTATACACCATTATCATCTTCATTTTTTGGAGTTGAGAAAATTAAAGGACAAAGGGGACAAATAACTTGCCTTTAAAATATATAAATAAAAATAACTTGCTTAAGGAAAGTCAGGATTCAACTCTAGCCAATCTGGCTCTGAGGTCCGACCCCTTAGTCACTACACTATAGTACACAGGCACAGTAACCAACAATAACATGTGAAGTTTAAAATTCAGTGCCCACCCCAGACAATTTCTGTTGTTTACATTGAAATCCACTGCCTAAGGGAAGCTCCCAACTTGCAGAGGGCCCCTGACAAGGTTCATCCATTACCGTTCATACACTTTTCAACTTCCAGGTACTGGGGGACTTCAAGCAGGAAGAGTAGATTCTGGAAGATGAATACTGTTGAGGAGGTTTAAAAATGATCCAAAATGTAGAATATAATGCAAATTACAAAATTTCACAACTCTTGGACCTCTTTTCCCTCTGCTAATGGAGGTAATACCATTATTACATGGTTTTAGTTTCTAACTAGTTTCTATCTAGTTTCTAAAGAAAGGAACGCCTCAATTCAAGTCAATTGGAAAAGCTTTATAAAAATTGCTTCTACAAAAGTTTAAATTGCATTAATACATTTAAATGTTTTGCAACGTTGGCCAAATACAAGCGTAGCTTTGAGCCTACCCTCTTCATTTCGGAATTGAGAGTGAGTCTGCAGTTGTAAATACGATGGATCAAGTCAAGTCAGAGTTTTGAGGTCATTAAAAAATGAACATATAAACTCACTGTAGAATTTAACTTAAGAGAAGTGGACTGGGAAACTGACGAATCATATCAGAACTCTGCCTTCAGGATGAGAAATAAGGAGTGGACAAGGCACTCTCACAGTAATTCTACATAGGAAATACAGACCTTCCAGGGTTTTGTTTGGTTTTGACATTTGGCACACGTTTTAAAATACACACCATTTAAAGAGCGTTGAATAAATCACTTCTTTTTTGGCCTACTAAACTGCAAACATTCCACAATACAATTACAAAAATAACTTTCTGGTTTTCTCAGACAAACCAAACAATTTCTAAGAATAATTTCAGAGGTTAACAAAGAAAGTGAATTCAATTTACATAAAGATTAAGAAACAGACATAAAAGTGAAAATGAGTGATCAAGAAGACAAAGACCTTTCTAACTACAAGTTATCATACATTAAAATTAAATACCACTACAATTTTGAACACTTGAAGAAAAGGAAACAAAAAAACCACACACAATTAATATTGCCAAAGAAAATTTCCGCTAAGTGTTACCTTCAGGCACTTGAGCAAGCTATGTTACAATGGGAGATGGGCTTTAAACTATCAACATCCACACCGATTACACTGTGATGTATTAAACTCCAGGACAGGAACCCAACCAACTCTAACTGTCCTGGTCCTCATAAGAGGCTTACACGGCACAGGGGAGAAAACAACTGCATTGGCAAACAAGCCTTCGCGTTTGGGTCACAGGAGTCCTTGAACACTTGTGATTGAGAACCCGCAACTCAGGAAGGCAGGCAGTAGCGAAGCTCTGCATTGTCATCTAGGGTGGTATGATTCAGGTTCAAATCAAACCCACAAGGCGACAAGTTGTAAACAGAGAGCACACTTGAGACCAAACCATCCAGCGAGAGGAAGCAAAGGTGACCACCGCCGATTTCGCACCCAATCCCACCCTGCTGGCGCTCGGCCCGGTACCCCAGGATTCCCGCAGCGCAGGGGCGCGCGACTCGGCTGCCGGCTCTCCCTGGGGTGGGTGCCGGGCGGGGGGCGGGGCGCGCTCGCCCGCGTCCCCACCACCCCTCGGCTGGGCTCCCGCGCTCGCCCAGAGAGACAGGCAGGGCGGAGGGGGGCCGCCTCCACCCGGAGACCACGCCGAGACCCTCCGCAGGGACTGGGGCGGGAGGCGACCGAGTGTCCAGGGGCGGGGACTGGGGGCCGTTTTCCCGGCACCAGCCGAAGCCCCAACCCGTCAGGGGTTTCCTTCAACATCCAGTCTAGCCCTCCGCCCCCGTGAAAGACGCGCGCTACACCATGAAGGTACAAGCGGAGAGGCCCAGGGTCGCAACTCCCGCCCCCTGACGCCGCCGCCCGCCGCTCCCGCGACCGGGGGAAAGCAGCTGGGCGGCCGGCCGGGACGCGCGGACGGCGGCGGGGCGCTCACCGGCTCGGAACAGGGCGCTGGCGGGACTGCGCACAGCTGCAGCACTGGGCTCGGCACCCGGCTCACGGCGAATCCCTCGCCGCCCGCTGCCCGGTGTTTTCATACAAACCCCGGTGGCAGGCGAGGCGAAGGCGGCAGCGGAGGCGACGGAACCTGCCCGCATCCCAGGCAACGTCAGCGCGGCGCCCCGCCCACCGCACGCCTCGGCCAGCCGGCTCGCGCGCGCCGGGCGGGGCGGAGCGCGCACGGGGGCAGCCGGGGACGGGGGCGCGCGCGGGGTCGGGACTAGGGACCCGTGTGGTGCGCGTTGCCGGGCTCCTGTCCCCAGCAGCCCCGGGCTTTGCGCGGCCACCGCCCAACGGAACCGAACAGCGGGCAGCTCCGCACGTTCTTCATGTCACCTTCCCCTACGCTTCCAACGAGGGCCCCCGCCTCTTCCCGGCACTGAACCGGCGCCCACCCCCACCAGCGTCAGTCACTCCCTAGGAAGGCTTTTAGCACCCCTGGACTAGCGGTTCTTAAGTCTCCCTACTGATGGCGGGTCACAGCAAACCCTGGGAACCGCAGGAAAGCTTAGACCTTTCCTAACCTCAAGGAGAGTCCATGGTAAGAGGCAGTTACCACACAGCTGGGCTCCCAGAAAACGACATGGCACTTTGTGGCCAAACCTCAGTAAATTAGATGCCTAGTGCTGCAGCAAGCAAAATATTAAACAGCATGCTGGTTTGTTTGGTGTTTTTTTTTTTTTTGAAAGATGCCTACATATAGTCAACGGTAATGCTAATTGCCCACTGAAGGCAAAGAAGGAATGTTTTATCTGAGCCAAAGTAATGTGTCACAGAAATTACCGATACACTCTTCTGTTTTGACTGTACCTAAATGTATTGTAATATATTGTTAATAAATACTGACATCATTTACTTTTCCTAAGGCGCATAGATCATGTTTGCTGCTATTTATGGTAGGCAGTAAGGAATGTAAAATTATACAGCTAGGTAAGGGAATATAATGAGAGCTGTGAAGGTTTCAGTTTGTTTTCCTATCATCTTGTTAAACAAAATTAAGACTGGGCGTGGTGGCTCACACCTATAATCCTAGCACTTTGGATGGCCCAGGCGGAAGGATTGTTTGAGACCAACCCGAGCAAGAGCAAGACCCGGCCTCTATAAAAAGTAAAAAAATTAGCTGGGCGTGGTGGCAGTGTTTATAGTCCCAGCTACCTGGGAGGCAGAGGCAGGAGAATTGCTTAAGCCCAGGAGTTTGAGGTTGCAATGGGCTATGATGACGCCACTACACTCTACCCCAGACAACAGAGTGAGACCCTGTCTCAAAAAAAAATAATAATAATAATAAGCAGGTGTGAAGAGGATTCAAAAAGTAATCCAAGGTGCACCACAGTGCTTCTGGCAGTTAGCCCTTGGCAGATGTCTCTACTCAGATGAACAAGAGACTGCCATTTTATAAATATAGGTTTTCCCCATTGTGAGCACCAAAAAATAGGTTACAGTATTTAAAATCATTTTAGAACAACGACCACCCCAAACCACCCGATCTGACAGGCATTATCTGAAAACACCTAATTATCTAAGACTACTTAACATTTTACAAAAATGTTAAGTATATACTAAGATACATGAAACTTTATTCAAAGATACATGAAACTTTATTCAAAGAACACATTCCTTAATGGATCAAGTTGCAACATAGAAAGATATAGATATAAATGTGGATGTGGGTGTATGTTTGTAGCATTTGAATTCTACTTTAGCAAAGCACCCTGTGCAAGTGGGTTTGATGGCCAGGACACAGACCCAGGAGATTGGCCTACACAACTAGGTAAATAGCAGAGTGTTATGTAGATTTGAAATGATTCCAAACACTTAGATAGTTTGCCATGTGAGTGAGATATGTTTTGCTGTTGTAAGAACTTGGAGTGCACTCCCCCGCCCATTGAGAATGTGACTTCACCCCTTATCAGACCCCCACCTGTGTGAACTTGGATTGAACTTCACCTCCCCTCTGGAATGTGACATCACACCTTATCAGACTCCCATATGTGAGTTACTGACCTCAACTACTGGGCTTCAGAATACATATAAACTTGAGAGTTTGACAGTCACTTTGAGAGCAAGTTACACTGTCAGTGCTTCTCTGAACACTGCCAGCTCAGCCTATGACAGGGCCACACCCTGTTAGCCTATGAGGTTTGAAGCTTCACCCACCAATACTGGCACCATCCTCCAGCATTGAGGGACTTTGCCTGTACTCACAGATCTCCAGTGTGTTGGATGCCATCTTTCCCAAGAACTGGTCATATAAAGGTATTCCTCCTCAATCTTTAATTAGGCTTTGCTTTCCACAGAGGTCTGCTTCAATCCTAATTGAGCAACTAGACTTTAATAATTTTAGAACTCACTCACTGTGTGGTTAATGTACCTCATCTATGGAGTATATTCCCTGTGAGATTTGTTCTCATTATTCTCCCCCTTTTCATGCATTGTCATTCTTAGAAAATAAATTCTCTTTGTATGGCAATAACTGTCATTCGTGAAATCATGCTTTGATCATCTCTTACTTTGAACCATACAATACACAAATCCAGTCCCTGTTGGTCACTCTTTCTGCTATTTTAAACAACTTCTTTGACAAACCTTATTATGATATATGAAACTAAACATAAATAGTTGTCTAATATAGATCAGAGTCTGACTGTATAATGATATTCATTTAACTGGGATTCCTCAAATCAGTCTAGCCAGTGCCTTGTAGGTATTCAATAGATTTCAATTTTGACTAGTCATGGGAAGATAAAGGTGAATAATTGGAGCCTGGCTATCTCTTTCTCCTTTTTTGCTGATTTTCTTACCTCTGTGCCTTTAATAAGGTAACATACAAAATGCAACAAACTTTGTAATAAAACTAGACATAGATGTTAAGTTTACAACAACCATGGACTTCTCAAAAAGTCCACAGCAATTTCCATCTAGAACTGCAGTCCCCAACCCCTGGGCCATGTATGGATACCTATCCATGGCCTGTTAGGAACCAGGCCACACAGCAAGAGGTGAGTGGCAGGCAAGGGAGCAAAGCTTCCTCTGTGTTTACATCTGCTCCCCATCACTTCTATCACCATGTAACCTCCACCTCCTGTCAGATCAGCAGCAGCATTAGATTCTCATAGGAGAGCAAACCCTACTGTAAACTGTGCATGGGAGGAATCTAGGTTGTGTGCTGGGGAGCAACTGCAAATACAGATTATCATTAGCAGAGAGGTCGCACAATAAATGTAATCCATTTGAATTATCCTGTCATCCTGAAACCATCCCTCCCACCCCAATCCATGGAAAAATTGTCTTCCATGAAACTGGTCCCTGGTGCCAAAAAGGTTAGGGAACACTGAATTCTAGAACGTAAATGTCAGAAGAGCAAGACTGATCATGAGGTCACTGAAAGACAGCCAGTTCTCTGGAGTTACAGGACAGTTGTAACTACTCAACATCATTCAGTAATCAAGTATTTATTGAGCATCTCTATGTGCCAGACAGTCCTCGTGAGATCTTCTGAGAAACTAAATGATAAAGCTCAATGAAATACCTAACAGCTGCCCTGTGTAGGTAAACCTAAAAGGTTTATCACAAATAGACCATGGAACAGAATGCAGTAAGAACAACCTGATCTGAACCTAAATGCATGTGGGGAAAACTGGGAAATGGAGGGAAGCAACCCCAGCATTTCACACAATGAAATGGTTCTGGATGAACAGCCTTCTACAGTGGCAAATAGTTTGCATGGTAAACTGTGGATAATATATGATTCGAGGTCAACAAGTTGAGTTTAAAGCTCTGTATCTGTAAACCACTACACCAGCACTTTCTTCATTTTTGAAATAGAAATTAAACATGCCTGCCAAATCTAAAGCTTTAAAATTTGGCATACCCTTTGATCCACTTACAGGAATTTATCCTAAGGAAATAACAGGAAAAGTGTGAAAAGATTTAGTTATAAGGATGTTTATCCCAGAGTGGTTTATAATAGCATCTTATGTCCAGCAAGCAACCTGGTTAAATACATTATTGTACATCCATGCAGTAGGTCACTAGGAAGCCATTAAAAATGATGTAAGGGCCAGGCGCGGGGACTCACGCCTGTAATCCCAGCACTCTGGGAGGCTGAGGTGGGAGGATTGCTTGAGGTCAGGAGTTTGAGAGCAGCCTGAGCAAGAAAGAGACCACATCTCTACTAAAAATAGAAAAATTAGCCAGGAGCAGTGGCGCCTGCCTATAGTCCCAGCTACTCAGGAGGCTGAGGCAGGAGGATCACTTGAGCCCAGGAGTTTGAGGTTGCAGTGAGCTATGATAACACCAGTGCCCTCAAGCCCAAGCAACAGAGCAATACTCTGTCTCAAAAAAACAAAATAAACAAACAAAAAAATGATATACAGCAGAGGTTCTTAACCTGGGGCCCAGTGAGTTTAATTCCTCAATAGATGTAAATTTACCTTAAGGATGATGAACTGAGGGGCCAAGAGAAACAGAGAGTCCATCACTTACATGGGCCCTGTAAGTGCTGAGTTGCTGAAAGTTAAAGAATTTCTAGATGAGAAGGGAAGTCAGATGGGACTTGAAGCCCAATCAGGGAGCATTTTTACCTAAGCATTTCTGGTAAATCTCCTGAACAGATCTCATTTAAAAAAAATACCTGAATCTCCAAGTCTCCAGTAAGATACTATGATTTCTCAATCTAAATAAGTATTCGTATTTATATATACTTTTGTTTTTTCCTTTTAGAGGTGCTTCCCACAGTGTGAGAAAAAGAAAAGTTCCTATCACTTTCAGATCAGTTTCTAAATCATAGAGTCTAGGCAAGTGTTTTGTGTTTATTTTTTCTTAATGACCAAAATAAACTTTTTAACAAAAATCGCAAACATAAAAAGTACTTCCTTTTTCTATTTAATAAAACCGTCGAGCATTTCTCAAAAACACATTGCCTAATGAATGAATATCTGATTTCAAAATATTAAAAAATAGTTTAATATGAGCTAACCATTAATTAGATCAAAACAAAAATAGTCAAGATTAAATTCACTTGTTCATATTTGAGAAATATACTTCAGGCCAGGTGCAGTGGCTCACACCTGTAATCCCAGCACTTTAGGAGGTCAAAGAGGGAGGAGGATTGCTGGAGGCCAGGAGTTCAAGACCAACCTGGGCAATATAGTGAAACCTCCATTTCCATAAAAAATTTAAAAATTAGCCAGACATGTAGTCCTAGCTACTCAGGAGGCTGAGGCAGGAGGATGTTTGAGCCCAGGAGTTTGAGGTTGCAGTGAGCCATGATCACACCTATCTCGAAAAGAAAGAACGAAAGA
>RJWJ010028529.1:0-21346 GCA_004363605.1 Indri indri | reverse complement strand
TGGAAATTCTGCAGCCCTTGGGTTCCATTGCTTCACAGAATATCAAGCAGGAGGGAACTAACCTTTATTAATCACCTACTGTGTGCCAGATGCTCAATACATGTGAGGTGATCACTTCTTAAACAATGCTTTTAGATGTGGCCATCCCCATTTTACTGATAAGGAAATCAGTTCCCAGAGGTGGCACAGCTGCTGAGTGGCATAGCCAGGATATAGTCCGAATGTGTTTCCCAAGCTGTGATGGACAGCTTTCCTCCTGAGACCCTCTGCAGCCTGGCAGTGTAGTGGAACACCTCCTAGCTGTGCCTCGTTTGACAACACTTGTGCTCGTTCTGCATGGGACGGGACAGACTCCACTACAGATAGCTGTCCGAGCACATACTGAGTGAACCGGCAGTTCCCTTTGTGACATTTATGCTGCAGGCTGTTTAGTCCTGAAGCTCGCCTCTTTAACCCTGAGAAGTCATGATAACTATGACAATGACCGAGAAAGACAAGCTGAGAACACCGTTGCTTAGAGTTGGCACTTTCTGTATCCAGAAGCTCAAATCTTGTAAAGGTTTCTTCTCTGTCATCCCCAGAACCCTACCAAAGATAACCTGTTAACCCTTGGGGTCATTTAAAATATAGTACCACTGTGAATTGTTACCCATAAGGACCTGTTGCCTCCTTGAGTCTTGTCCTGAGGACACTGCTTAGAGTCATTTTTTGTTTGGAGGCCTGAAACGTACATTTGTGTCAGGAGATGAAGATCGTTTGAAGATCATCTTGTGGGCCCACAAGTCTCCCTCAGAACTGTTGTGTAACAAAATGTCTTGGAAAGTATCCTGGACAAGGGCTTCTCGAGAGTCCCCTTCAGAGTGTGCGTTGAATTCTTGTTTAGTGACTTTCGACCTGTAGAATGACATAGGACCTGGTATCTGTGATACTGTTTATATTGAATTTAATTGATATCTAGTTTATGTCAAGTATAATTTAACAGGCTTTGATGATAGATTATGCTAGTGTTTTTGCCAAATAAAAGACCAAAGATTCATGTTGTGCCAGCAGGATAAAAGCCCAGAGCAGATGCCAGTTTTACCTGTACTTGTCACCCCCAAGGTGTCAGTCACCAGATGGCCCTGTAAAGACAGACCTGGCTTTCTCACTGGCTAGTTTATTACAAATGAAGAAGAATTTTGTACAATGAAATATTGTTCCATCAACCAATATATTCTCTTATTCACCATCTTTTCAGAAGCTAGAGACTGTGTTATTTGGGAGCCATTAGGAGAGAACCAAGAAACACATTGTCGACCGTAGAAACAGGGAGAAGCAAACATCATCTTATGCCACTTTGTTTCAGAGCAGCTTGAATGAACGTTTCAAATATGTAGACCTCTTTTTGAGACTGCAAATGACAGCAATTACAGCTTTAGTGATAAAATTCTTGGGGTGTTTGCAAAATGAAAAGGATTTCATTTTCTACTGCTGACCTGCTGTGTGTCTTATGATATTGAACATGATTGAGATATGGAAGGAGGGTTGAAGGAACAGAGAGGAGTCTACCCCATGCCATGGTAGGGTCTCTACATGCGTTATCTCATCTTCCCAGCAGGCTTGCATAATCCGTGTTGCTGTCCCTGTTTTATGTGTGAGGAAACTGGGACTTATGAAGGTTAAGTACTGGCCCAAGGTCACACAGCTATTAGGTAATCTAATCCAGGTGTGAGTGCAGACCTCATGCTTGTTTTATGATACGCTATGAAGATCTTAAAGACAAAGGATTTTTTTATTTTTTTGAGACAGAGTCTCCCTCTGTTGCCTGGGCTGGAGTGCCATGGCATCAGCCTAGCTCACAGCAACCTCAAACTCCTGGGCTCAAGCAATCCTTCTGCCTCAGCCTCCCGAGTAGCTGGGACTACAGGCATGTGCCACCATGCCCAGCTAATTTTTTCTATATATTTTTAGTTGTCCAGCTAATTTCTTTCTGTTTTTTTAGTAGAGACGGTGGTCTCGCTCTTGCTCAGGCTGCTCTCAAACTCCTGAGCTCAAATGATCCACCCGCCTCGGCCTCCCAGAGTGTTAGGATTACAGGCATGAGCCACCGCACCTGGCCTAAAGACAAAGGATTCTTAAAGAGAAAAAGATTGAAAAGCCCAAAGACTTCTAAATTACCTCTGACTTCCCAGGAATTTAAGTCTCCTGTCATTGTCCCAGTAAAATCATTCCACTTCTCATTTCACATGGTTGCAACCAAATTTCCCCAGGAGGAGATCCAGCCCCAAATCTTGCCCGTGAATTTGTTTGCTATTTGAAAATTTGCATTGCTAGCAGTAACAAAGTGAGAAACTTACGGCCCTCTGTTATTGAAATACTAAGCAGAAGGAATGGCTAAGAAGCTTGGTTTTTGTCTCCAGTGTCAAAAGTGTCCAATGTGCTGCCATTGAAGGAATCACATGTAACCCTGGGCTAGCCCAGTAAGAGAAAGATCAGACTGCTCACGAGGGCGTTCTGTGGGCTCTACCGGGGGATCGAACACCCTGTGGTACCAACGTGAGGGTGATGTAACCGCTCCAGCTGTCAGGTGCTCGACATGCTCCACACAGCGGTCCCTAGCCAAGCTCTCAAATTGTCAGCAGCGCTTTTACAGAGCAGTGACCAGGATGTGGTAGGCCGAGTCTCTGATATTATGTTACTGGTGCCTAGAAATTTGAGGTGGCTGTTGCTTCCTGGGTTGTGGATCAAGAGCGCTGCACTGGGGAGGGTTGGCAGCAGAGTGGGTGAGAGACGCGGGGAATGGACAGGTTAGTGGGGCACCATCCCTTCCCACAGCTCGGCTTTGAAGAGTGACTTCGAGTGTTCCCTTCCACTCCTCTCCTTTCACCATGAGCAGCCGATTGGCTTGGGGAGGGAATGGTCTTGCACAGGATGTTTATACTTCCCACTTGGTGACATGGTCCACTCTCCATTACCCACCCAGCAATTACCCAGAGCATACATTTACCTCCTGTGTATGCCTGTGTCTTTGAGCACACACCCCATTTCAGGATAGTTTCTCCCTGCATTGTTGTGGGTAAAAACTAATTTTAATAAAAGACCCGTCCAGACAAGGTGGGAAAATATAAGTTATTCCTCCTCTTCCCACTGCCCTCAAAAAAAGTTTTTTAAAAATCCTAATATATAGCGTGCTGTTTGTATTATCTGAGTGACTGCTTCTGTGACTTTAGCTAGTTACATATATTGTCTGTCAGGTTTGCATTTCTTATAACAGACCAAAAAAATTCTCACCCATCTTGGTTTTTAGTAGTTTCCTTTTTTCCTTCAATTCTTGGAGCAGATTCATTGCATAGTTGAGGGAGAGAATGACCCTCTAGATAAGCATCTAAAAGGTCAAGGGCTTCATTGACCCTCTTAGAAAGAGGAAATGACACTGGAAGCCTCACTGCTCCGGGGTGAGCTAGGAGCTGCCTGGTTTCCCCGTTTCATCTGCCACTCTGAGCAAGCAGCTCAGGCAGCAAGTGTGCGGAACCTGCCTGTAAAGCAGAAAGCAGGTGCTAGAAGCTATTATGCTAGTTTGGATTTCCTCTAACTTTAATTTCCCTAGTTTGACAAAATTTGAAGTTGCTCCTCGTGCAGAGAGACGAGTGAAAGCAAGCCCTGTTCTTCAGAAGGCAGCAGCCCTGTGCAAAGCTGAGCATGGCCCTCCGTTGCTGGGTGGACCAGATGCCGTGGGAGCACTGGCATGAGCTTCTACAGAGGAGCCTCTGCAGTGGGGCTTCTCGCTGCCTCTTTATTTTGTGCCTGTAGAATCATGCCAGGAAATCCTGAGCCTGGTGCCAAAATGATTGAAAACTCATTATCAAGTTGCATGAAAATCAGAGAAAGTATCTGTTGCTCTACAGCTCAGGTCTCTTGGGTTCTAGGCTTCTTGTCACTCCTGTTTCCTCCAACATCCAACAGGTGTCTTCCTTCTCTGTTCTGAGAAGTAAATAAGGACATTTCTCTCCCTCATACATCTTCATCCTTTCAGATACCTCTAATCTTTTCGGAAACAGTGGGGCCAAGACATTTGGTGGATTTGCCAGCTCGTCATTTGGAGAGCAGAAACCCACTGGCACTTTCAGCTCTGGAGGAGGAAGTGTGGCGTCCCAAGGCTTTGGGTTTTCCTCTCCAAATAAAACAGGTACTCCTATATGTATTTGTTATGGTTATTTATATTTGTATTTATTTATGAATAGATATCTGGGAAGAGACTATTTCCAGAGTGGTTCTCTCAAAAGAGTAGGGTTGGAGAATGGATGAAGCTACTCTTTCCTCCAGTTATATTTATTGAGCAGCTACTGCATTCCTAATGCTGTTCCATAATGCAACCCTTCAGAGAACAGTCTTCCTAGAGAAGAAAGCATTGCAAATATTTAATTGCAGGAGAGCCACAGGAAAGGAACACACAAGAAAATAACTAAAATATGAACAAGAAAGCATCCTGAGTTACAGATTTGTTGGGTACCCATTACCTATAATGGTCAAGACAGATAATCTGTTTAATTTCTTATGTGTCAATCATTTTACCCTCTTTCCCAAATCCCTTTTTTTAACTTTTAATTGAAGTATAACACGCATATGTATACACACATAGTGTCCACGTATCAGAAGTATATAGCTCAACTAATGTTCACAGTTGGAACACACGCATGTCACTGAGAAAAAAAGAACATTACCAGCACTACTTTTTATCTTAGCATTACTGTTAAGGTATACATTTATAAACTGTATGCTTTTTATAATCATATATTTTCACAATTAAAAATTGTATAGCGACAATATATATTTAGATCTGAAGACATGTGCTTATTTTCTGTCAGCTGCCCCTCTACCCTGTTTGTGTCTCTGAGATCTTTTGGCCGTACGCACACACACAAATACGAACATTTGACCGAGAAATTTTCATTCATTAGTCATCAAGACTTTTTGTTTCAGGAGCCTGATAATGTTTTATTTGACTCTTATGTTTTTCTAATGTGGATCCTTATCCTGGGATCAAGTCCCAGTTGATTTAAGAATTTGACCCTTTTTTTTTCCACCTTAGAAAAAATACATCCTCCCACTTTTCAGAGTGTTTTTCTTTTTGATTATTTGACCCATGAGACCACTTAGATTGAGGACTCTAACAGAGAAACTACCTTTCAAATACATGAGACGAATGAATTGGTAACCAGAAACGTTAAGCGAAGGTAGAGGAAAGCACTCCCCCTCGTGTTGCAGAGCTCACATTGGTTCTCGGAGAGCTGCTTCTGTCCAAGGAGGTGCCTTAAAGTACTCAGCAGAAGGAAGGGCCACTGTAGAGGAGTTGCCTTTCCGCCTGAGCAGTACAGAGGCCGAAGGCATCAGGATTATCTCTTCTTGCCTTGAGAGGGATTTCATGTTGATGGTTTGCATGAGTCTTTGAAAAATTCCGCAAGTGTCCATCCTCCCTTTCATAAAATTGCTTTAGAAAATAATACTGCTGGAGATTATCTGAGGAGCTGCTAGAGGTGGGACAGGCTGAAATTGGTTTTGCTGCCCTCCTGCGCCAACTCGGTCTGCATCCCTGCTCCGTGTCTGGAAGTGTTAGATTTAGTGACATGGAGGGAGGCAGAGGGACAAATGATGGGGAGATGAGTGGTGGGCTTTTGAGTCACACCCACCTTTTCCAGTTCCAGCTCTGGCACCAGCAGCTGGCTAAGATTAGACTTGTTCTGTGAGCCTCAGTTCCCTGACCTATGAAATAATGACTTCAGGCTTATTTGGAGGATTAAAGAGAACTGTTATAAAGCACCTGGCACATAGTGGTCCCTCAGTAAATCAGAAATTTTATTATTATTGATCATTAGTAAATTTCTGTTTCTTCTGGAGAAGAAAAGCATGCAAACATGGCAGCTAATAAAATTGGACCTCTCCCACCATCAGGAATGAGTTGTCTGTCTCCAGAGTTAAGATCAGAGTGACTGTTTTCTTCTTACTGCATTTGGCTATGGCCTAGGTGGTTTTCGGGCATTTTCTGTGTGTTGGAAGGTGGTGCCTAGGGCGGTGTTAATCTCCTGCCCTCCCCTGTCCAGTTAATTTTCTGTATCATTGTGACTTCTCATTTTTCACTCAACCTACCACCAAGAAGTCTTAACAATATTGAATACGAGGCACTAGATAAAGCCCTGTGTGTCTAGGAAGAAAGTGTAATTAGATCTGTGATCAGTCTTAAATAATTCAACCGCAAGGGTTTTTTAGCACTTTTTTTTTTCCAGTCTGTTTTATTTGTAACCCAACAGTCTCCATTATCATGGCTTGGAATTTCACTCAAGGTTTTAAAATGCAGAATGTTAACCCAAACGTGAGCCTTAGCAAAAAGTACCTTCTCCGTTGTGCAACCACTACTAAACAGTAAACAAGCACATAACTGAATCACGAAATACAGTTAACGAAGGAATTCAGCTGGCAGCTTTCCATACCTGGTATTTGATCTAAGCGTTTTTTAGTACTTTTTTCCCCAGTCTGTCATATTTGTAACCCAACTGTCTCCATTATGGTGGCTTGGAATTTTACTCAGGGTTGTAAAATGCAGACTGTTAACCCAAACATGAGCCTTAGCAAAAAGTATCTTCTCCGTTTTGCAACAACTACTAAATGGCAAATAAGCACATAACTGAATCACAAAATAACAGTTAACTAACGGTTAACTAAGGAATTCAGCTGATAGCTTTTCATACCAGTATTTGCTCTTTGCCGGTGCAGGTAGCAGAAGCTTTTGGTGTGATCATGTTTATAAGAAGGCCAGATTCAGCCCTCCAGTGGCAGATCCACTTTCTGAAAGGGCCTGCCTTCTTGGGCCGCGCATCTCCCCGGCTGTTACTAGGCCCCCCCACCGCCTTCAGCATGGAGTTCATAGGCCAGTGCTCATTTTAAGAAGTACGCTACTCCCTGTAGAGGGTGGTCCCCTATAGGCACATTTCTTAAACCATTTTATTCCATTCAGGCTCAGGTGGGGAACCTACAGCCTCAAGGCCACATGTGGCCCCCATATCCCCAAGCGTGGCCTCTCAACCAAATCCAAACTTAAAAGGATTTGTTCTGTAAAATTTGGATTCAGTCAAGAGGCCGTACTCGAGGATCCAGAAGGCCATTTGTGGCCCCAAGGCCGCAGTTTGCCCACCTCTGGAGGGTTTGGGAACCCCGTCAGGAGCAGGAGGGAGGAATAGCTCAGGGGAGGATGTTTCGTCTCCTGCCTGATGGGCATCACCACCGATCAGAGGGGGCTGCCTCATATATGGCCTGACCCTTTTCTGCGTGGCCACCCGCATGCGCACTGCCCTCCAGCCAGGCAGGGCCCACTGAGCAGCTGCGCTGGCGGCTCACAGAAGGCGTCTGGGCTCTGAGACTGTCCTCACAGCTGACTTCTTACTTTATTAGTTTTATACAGCAGCCTTCCTCCAAAGAAGAAATTTGGTGTACTTTTTATTGAGAAGTAGTTTCAGACTGCAGAAAGAAAGCATTTTTTAAAATTCTTCGGTACCGAGAGAGGGACTCTGGTGAGAGATGTGCAAGCCTTCAGGCTGTAAATAAATAAAAAGCCCCTGGCTTGGTGCCAGTGTGCATGTATGTGTCTGTCTCTGCTGTGACCCAATTCAGGGATTCTGCCTGAGAGGGGGTTTTGAGCCTCTGATTTTATAATTTGGGTTTCCATGAAACTAGATGGCTTGCCTGTGTGCTGATAAGTAATGAAACCTGTCATCTTTTGACAGCTGGGTAGGGACTGGAGATTTCGAGGATGGTTTTTCAGTGAGGAGTCTCAAAACAGCTCAGAGGGCCTGGGAGGGATCTTCATACACTGGGTGGGTGCTCAGTGGTGGTCTGGTGAGCCCAGCCTGCCTCAGGGAGGGGTTTGGGCATCTCAAACACAGGGCCTGGGGGGTTCTCCTGAGTGGACCCCACAGCCCTCTGCTCTAAATGGAGGGGAGTGGTTTGGTTTGGGAGGTTTTCGTTTTGTTTATTATTTTGTTGATGGAAGGGGTGTTCCCCTTTATTACAGTTCTTTACATTTGAATTTCTAACATCCCGTTTTCCCTTTTTTCCTTCCTGCTTTGATTTGGTTTCTCATGCTCAATGTCTCCTTTTGCTGTCTCCTCTTTCCTTTCTCCCTGTTTCTGTTTGCTTGCCTCTGTTTTGCTCAGGTGGCTTCGGTGCTGCTCCAGTGTTTGGCAGCCCTCCTACCTTTGGGGGATCCCCTGGGTTTGGAGGGGTGCCAGCATTCGGTTCAGCCCCAGCCTTTACAAGCCCTCTGGGCTCGACGGGAGGCAAAGTGTTCGGAGAGGGAACTGCAGCTGCCAGCACAGGAGGATTCGGGTAAGCCCCCGAGGAGGGACCTGTGGAAACCCAGCAGTTTGTGCCAGCCAAACGCCCTGGTGCCTAGTACTCTTGTTCTGAAAAGAATGTTCTTGCATTTTCCAAACTCTCGACCATGAGCTGAAGGCCCCTTGAAATTGGCAGACAAGGCCCTTGAGGAGTCCTGCTCCTCTATAGGGTGAGGCTCATTTCTTCCACGCCAGGCTCTGTCGAATACATGGGTGGACTTCTGCTGTGTTGCTGTCCCCTGCCGGGTAGAGTCCTGGTCATCAGAACTGTTCTCCTGGTGGGGTTAAAGGAAGGAGAATCGCCAAGACTGCCCATGTGCTGACTTCTCTTAGGAAGTTCTAAATGAGTAGTTTTTAGCATTCTTTCCTCTTGGGATTGTTCTGCAGTAGACCCCTTGTCCTCGAGCAAACAACTCCTGTGTCCCCTGCCCCCCCTTCAGCCCCCCAGAGTGAGTGTTCAGTCCCACAGTCCCGGGGCAGCTGGGGCGCTGGGCCCTACCTGGGAGCCTCCGCGTGGGGAGAGCCTTGACGGTCCTGCGGCTGTTGAAGCTGATTGTGCTGCCTGTTTACATCCTTACTCAACAGTGCCATGTTAGGGAGTTGCTTCTAAAGACAGGACTTCAGTCTGATTGCCAAAACCCCAAGGAAAAAATAGCCTTTGCCACCATAAAATCCCAGCAAAATGTATGTGGTGATGACTACAAAGTCCCTCGTTCAAAGGAGGTATTAATGCCTGAAAGTCACTCTCACCCTCGCTGCTGGGCTCAGGACATATAGAGCTGACAGTCTGGGGTGAGGGAGATGATTTTGTTTCGGGGATTGTAGAGGTATTTGAGATAGGAGTCTTGGCAAGATGACAGCATCTTTGTCTTGAAAATAAAGTATGTTCTTATTTGTACCTTTCCCTCCTTGAAAGATGCTGGAAAATTTCAAGGAATAAAGTGAGCCAGCTGGTGTGTTGTTCCTTGTATTTCATGTAGAGACTAATGGGTCGTTTAAGTTTCTGCCCCCTCAGGAAACCTCAAGAATTAAAGTTAATAAGAGAAGCTTAGAAAGCAGAGTTAGGGACCAACTTAAACTAGCACTCCTGTCGCTGTGGTGGGCACCCACCGCTGCAGTGACAGCCTGGCTAGCACATCGTGCTGCAGAGCTGGCGGGAGGTTTTGGTTGACTGAGAAGAGTGAGGTATTTATTTACTTGAAACCAGCTGTTTTCTTCACTAGTAGGAAAGTATCATGTTCTGCCTTAGGGTGGCTCTCCCACATAAATCCTGACTGGTTGGTTCCATGTTCGAGAACAGGGCTAGCAAGCGTCAGGTCAGGTATTGTATCTCAGAAAAAGCCCATTACCTTTTCTCAGGTCCCTGCCCATGAGCCTATCTCTGACCCTGGCAGGCCTCTGAGAAGGGCGCCACTGTTGTAGATGAGAGGGGTGAGGCAGGAGGAGGAGGAGAGCAGGACCACTCCTGGGAGAGACCAACGGGAGCAGGCCCTGGCCGCCCTTGAATGTAAAAGACCATTTGCTGCATCCTTAAGAGTAGACAGAATGAGAAGGAACCTGCTTAACACGATTTTGTTTCTTTGGGGTGGGCTGTTGCCCCAGGTGCTGTCTCCTCTCCCCAAAAACACTGATCCATATGCCTTACATAGTCACCCCCAGACCCCAGAGGCTCCCCCTAGCCCAGCCCGTTCCTCTGAGAATGATTCAGGGGGCTATGATATGTCACTCAGCCTCATTTGCTGAACCAAATCTGGAGGGAAAACTCCTAAGTGAGGTTACCCAGGGGATTGTCCCCAGGTTGGGGGAGCAAGGGAGAGAAAATAGTAGCCATTTTTACATTGTTTTATATAGTGTTTATTGATTCAGGAAACAAACACAAAATTCTAAATGAAGTCATGGTGAAACCTGCCCCTGCCCAGTATAAATAGAATGGTGATCTTTGTGTGTACAGGACCTTTACCTCATGATGAAAGGTCAATAGAATCAAGATCCCTAGAGGAGCTGAAGATAAATAAATGGGGGTGGATAATAGAGAAGTGCCAGAATGAAGGGATAGACCTAAAGGCTTTTTAGAAGTGGAGCAGGAAGCCTGTGCTGCTTAGCTCCCAGGTGACCTGGAATCTCCAGACAGTGGACAAAAACTAAAACACTGGATAGATTGGATTTCATTTTGTATTCCTGTTATTTTTCTTCCCCGAGCTGAGATAAAGGTTTGCTTTGGGCTATAACCCATTCTTTCTGAGAGACTGCTAGCTTAGGCCCAGCCTGTCACCTTGAATCACATGTGTCATGCATATCAAGACTTATGACAGTAGACTGGGGCTTGTGGGTAATGACAAGAGGCCTCACTAACCACAGTCCATTTCTCACTGGAACCCAGGTTTGGGAGCAGCAGCAATACCACATCCTTTGGCACCCTGGCGAGTCAAAATGCTCCTACTTTTGGATCGCTGTCCCAACAGACTTCTGGTTTCGGGACCCAGAGCAGCGGATTCTCTGGTTTTGGGTCAGGCACAGGAGGTAGGTGGCCACACATCTTCCACAAGCACAGTGGGCCCTGCTGCCTTCTCCTCTTATAAATGCCTTCCCCCCAAAATAATGAATGTGTTTTACCAATTTGGTTTAATATTTTAAAAGCTGAAAGTGATTGAAAAATAAAATATTTTTAGGTTTTAGTTAGACTTGCAACTTTGTACCAATTTCTTACCAAGGTATTGATTTGAGAACCCCAAATAATGGTCTGACTGGGCGTTGGTTTAAAAATCCAAGCCAGCAGACTCAAAAAATAAGATGTAGAAACTTCCCAAACTGTCTTGCATTTGCTTAACACTCTGGTTCTTCAGATAGCAGAGTACGTATGTTCCATTTTGTTCTTGCAACGAACTTATGAGGCACAGAATTTAGGCATCTTTACTGTTTTCCAAATAAAGAAACAGAAACTCCAAGGAGCTAAGTGACTTGCCCAGAGTCGTACGGTTTGCAGCAGAACCAGGCCCAGAACCCAAGTGTCTAGTTTCTCTGGCTGCCAAAAATAAGAGAGAGCAAGTGGATAGAAAAAATAGAGGAAAAAAGTTTTCCTAATGAAATGGATCGATATGATCCAGTGCAGCTATGCGAGAGGGGCCGTGCCAGAGACCCTCTGCCTATAGCTGGGGTCAGGAGGAGGGAAGAACCCTAAAATACCAAGAAGATAACACATAAAAAATAAAGGATTTCCCCTGCTTTGTCTTGATGGATCTGAGCAGCTCCAGAGGAGCTTCAGCGTGTACCTTCCTGCCCGTCCCGCAGCTGCTGGGAGAAAAGAGGGCTTTTCGTGGGAAGTAAGGGAAGGAAAGAGCTGGGCCCAGAGGCCTCTGTCGTTCACGTGTATGTGCGTTAACTCTGCCTTTTTCATCTGCCTTTCAGGATTCAGCTTTGGATCAAATAACTCGTAAGTGTCTGTCTCCTTCTTTGTGTCTGATTTTAATTAAAAGCATTAAATAAGTCTGGAAGAGTGTGTGGCATGTAAAAACTTGAAATACTAATTCTTGCTGGGTTTGCGCATTTTGTTTCCATTTTTCCTATTTTTAAAGCTTGTCCTAGAAGCGTGGGGGTTCAGCAGCAGATTTTGTGGACTTGCTAGTCTCCATAGGAATGTGGCAGGAGGTGCTAGGCCTTGTCTTCTTAAAGGGCGTGGCTCAGAAAGAAGAGTGCCCGCTTGTGAGTGCGGGACTGGAAGGCAGGGCTTAGGAGCTGCTTCTCCTTATTTCCCTGTTAGTGTCTCAAAAGCTTCATGCTGACCATGGGGCCCCAGGCCCCTCACGGAGTCTCGTGTGTTGATCTTCCCTCTGTGCTTCCGTATAGAGTTTCAAGATGTTTTAGGCCAGGCGCGGTGGCTCACGCCTGTAATCCTAGCACTCTGGGAGGTCGAGGCGGGCGGATTGTTTGAGCTCAGGAGTTCGAGACCAGTCTGAGCAAGAGCGAGACCCCGCCTCTACTAAAATTAGAAAGAAATTAATCAGCCAACTGAAAATATATAGAAAAAATTAGCCAGGCATGGTGGCACATGCCTGTAGTCCCAGCTACTCGGGAGGCTGAGGCAGAGGGATCACTTGAGCCCAGGAGTTTGAGGTTGCCGTGAGCTAGGCTGACACCACGGCACTCACTCTAGCCCAGGCAAAAGAGTGAGACTCTGTCACAAAAAAAAAAAAAAAAAAAAGATATTTTAAAACTCAGAGTCCTGACCTCTACGCACAGGCACCGAAGCCCTTCTGCAGCAAGAGCAGGAGCTGACTCCGCCTCTCTTCTGGTGCTTCCTTGCAGGTCTGTCCAGGGCTTTGGTGGCTGGAGAAGCTGAGTGGGTGTCAGCAGTCCTTTCGGTTCCTGTGAGAACTGCATTCTCAGCTCCTCTTCACCGAGAAACGCTGGAGCAGTCTGTTAAAATGGACTTTCTCTCTGAAACGCACATACCCAGAAAGAAACAACAGAAACCAAAACTCAAGAGATGCTTGATTGCTTGTTTTGTTTTGCTTTATATTTCATGTTAGGTTTTACCCCCTACTATTAAACTCTTTGGTCTGCTTCCGTACAGAATGTATTTGGGCTTTTTCAGGTCACAGCCAAGGAGAGAAGTTTCCCCATTTCTGTGGCTTTGAGAAACCAGCAGAGCCTCCGTCAGCCAGCAGTGTGTCTTCAATGATGGCATCAAAAGAAACCAGCATCGGGTATCAATGAAAAACAGGGCATAGAATCAGCCCCGGTCTTGCTTGGACCCAGAGCCCTCCCCATAGGGAAGAGGTAGAATGCTGGTGGGCCACCTTCTTGAGGTTGTAACTTGTCCTTTTTGCTGTTGTGTATCAGGACCCTCAGAGGGCCCACTCTGTGACTGGGAGGGGGCACAGGCACTCACTCGTGCAGGCACCAGTGGAATTTCAGAAGGGTGGTAGCGCCTCCCAGTATAGCCACAGTCAGCCAGGAGGCAGGCCTGGCAAACGGACCAGTACGATGTCACCTGAGTGCTGTCGACAGTGTGCTGCCCTTTGAATGGCCTCGTCAACTCATCTCGATGTCCTCTTGGGTGCTGGGTGTCCTACCCTGGAGAGGAGGTGGCAGGTGATTGTGAAGACGGCTTTTATTTCCACTATGTGGCAGTGATGTTGGTAGCTGCCCCTACCCATGTCTATTTACCATGGTGCAGACAGTCCTTGGGTAGACCCAGGAGCAGCAAAGATGCTGCTCTTGCCGGATACCACTAGCAGGACGACGCTGGGCTTGGCAACAGTACTTGCTAGCATTGCCTAGAGATCATAATTTCAGTTTCATTAAAGTGCTTATTTCTCTTAGTGCGGTATCTCTCAGGCCTAGGCATATTTTATTTCTTAGGCCTATGATATCCTAGATAATTGCTGTCAAACAGGGACCACTTCACATCAGAAGTAGGTGTAAGAATCTGTATTTCAGGCCCAAACTATGACAGTGCCTTGGCTTAGGTCATTAGCAGGGAGCATTGAAAAGGAACTGTTTTTTAGAGTTTTACATATTGGCAAGTTGAATTTTAAAATGTTTTAATAAAAGTTTGACATATGATACTGATTTGTCATGTTATAGCCAGTATGACCTTTTTGGTTCTGTTGGCTCGTTTTGGTGGGGGTGGGCCACAGTGAGGTCTCCACCGCCCGTGCCTCAGCCTTACCCACGGAATTTTTGTAGAGTACGGATTCACAGCCTCCATCCTGGAGATTCTGACTCAATAGCATTGAAATCGAGGCTGGATGCCCACTTGGTTTTATGTTTGATGGTTTCTTAAGCTCATGAGAAGAGGAATCTCATAGTATAGCACTACTGAGTTCTAGGAACCCCTCCCTAAACCAGCTGTCAGCAGAGCCAAGAGCTGGAACTGGATCCACGGGTGTCCACGGGTGACTGTCATCCTGCCCTGTGTGGTCTATGAGAGAAGAGGGAAGGACTGTCTGGGCTTTCCATTAATTAGGGGCTCTGCCTCTTGCAAAGAACTGGGAATTTCAATAATTTAATGTATATGCTTTTTGGTCCTTGCAGGATTGAAGAGTCTCCCACCTTCTCCACCCTGAGCTCACAAGAGGCGCCCTCACCCATGAAGCAGGGGATGGTCCCCAGGGCATTGATAGACAGTCACGGGGCTTGTTTCTCCCACATGGGCTCATTTGCACATAGGGGGTGTCTTAAGACAAAGGGACTCAAATTCTGATGGGAAAAGCTCACAGCAGAGGGTCTAGTTTGAAGGGAGCGATGTAGCTGGAGGTAATGTGGGCTCCTTCTGCTGTTGGGCGTGTCATCCTGCCGACCAGCACCCAGGCTGGGGACTGGTCCTGCCTACCCTCTGTCTCCCCTGGATACAACTTTTTATAAATAGAAACTAGTTCAGCCTAACCCTTGACCTCAAATTCTTTGCACTAATCCTCCATTGAGGTGACATGTGACATCTCTCCATAAGGCCATATCAGCTGTGCTTGGCCAGATAACAACCCCACCACTTGCTGCTGGGGTGGAGGCCCCGGAGGAATGCGCTGCTTATGTGTGAGCCCCCTCAGAGTTCCTTTTTTGGGGTCGATTACAGTGTTAGGTGGCAGGGGTCAGCTCGGCTCAGGCAGCCTGAATCCCCTGAAGCCCAAGCAGCTGGGACATGGGGCTGGGACTGCCCAGAGGCTCCCTCCTACCCAGGGAGGAGATGGGGCAGGCAAAGAGCCTGGCTAAGAGTGTGGGGACTGTGTCCCAGTGAGGAGTAGAGCGCACGCTGCTCTGTAGACCCAGGCGGCTGGCCACAGCACTCTGGAACAGCGGGCAGGCAGGCAGTCCCAGTCGTGTAGTTTCTTTTCTGCTTTGCATAACCAAGGACAGGCAGGGAGGAAAGGGGGAAGGCAGATTTAATAAGCTAGATCGTGTTTTTCTTGGCCTTTCCAGTTGTAAATGTCACATGCTCATAATCGGTGCTTCAGATAGCAACACAGTGGTGATACAGGCCACAAGTTGGGTTTCGGGTGAAACTCCAGTTACGCAGCGGTGCTCACAAACCTGGCCTCTAGTCGGGCAAAAGCACAAGTACCCTTGCATGTCAATGGGGCTGCGCTGGTGTCCCCTCAGCTCTGTGCTATCTGTCCCTGTGAGTGTTCTGGGGCTTGCCTTGGGCTTTGCTTTGTCTGGTAACTTCCAGAGAAGTTTCTAGGTCAGGTCTCCAGCATTATGGAAAGGGAGTGGACCGTGCAAGCTGACCTGACCCCAGCCGTCACTGGCTCTGTAACCAGAACAAGGCAATTGGCCTCATTGTGTCTTGGGAGTTTTTTCCCCTTGGTTATAAAGTGGAAATTAGAATACCTGTCTTGCTGGGAGGTGCTTTGGACTAAATGAGATGATACTTGGAGAGCACTTGGCACAAAATCAGTTCTCAGTCATGACTTTACTCTCATCTGGCAGGATCTTGCCTGAGGTCCAGGTTAAACAGTCCTCAATTGATTCCCACTTTGACCTCATGTGGTTCAGGGGGTGGGGAGCCTCTTCCACCTTACCTTATCAAACACACGGCCATGCTGCTCCTGGGGAGGGCTAGTGCAGTACTCTCCAAGTTTTAATTGGAGATTCCGGTCCAGCTGAGCTGGGCCCTTGAATCTGTGTTTTTAACAAGCAGATGTATCCAGTGCACATGGTCCATGGACCCCATGCAGAGAAACCCCTTAATGGCAATAACCATAAATACCCCCAAACCCAGGGGGCATCTGAAAAGTAGGCACCTCCATGGACGTGTTTATTTTGCAATTAATCTGGGGAAGGGATTTTATCTGAAATTGTTGAAGAGAGGCATGAATTTAAATTTAAGCTGTTTTCTGGGCACCTGCTCAAAAAAAAGCAAAACTATGAAAGCATGAGTGGGCCTAGTCACCTCCTTGCCAGTCAGACACTTCTGACCCCTCTGTGAAGTGCCCGACTAACAGGAGGAAAGCCCTTCCTGCCCTCGCCTGGACAGCAGCCCACCCCGTTGGTTCCTGGCCTGCCACTTAGTCATTTATTTCAAATTAATGCATAATAGGAGGAAGGTGCCCCCAGCATCCTCTGAGGCAGACTCTCAGTCTTGTCCTTTCCTCCCGTTTCATCAGCCCATTCATTGATCATAACAGAAGCCCTGACGTCGAGCACACCAGCGGGAGGGCAGGGAGGTGCATCTCCTGGCTGTCGGCTTGGTCTCCCTCCTCCCGTCTCCTCACCACTCTTCACTTTTTTGTAGGGAAAGAAGCAGTTGGATTGAGATTGTGTCAGCCCCCAAACTAATGCTGCTTTCAAAATGCCTCCTGTAGGAAGTTAGCACTCTCCCAAAACAGAAAGGGCTCCATGGCCAAAGAAGTTTAGGAAAAGAATGGACTGAACAGATCTGTTCATTACAGGACTTTTTTGAACCTTCAGTATGCAAATGTGCTTTGTAAATCAGTGAGATAAAATAGTCTGCCATTTCCCAAATGTTTTTACCACAAAACCTTTTTCCTTGGCATCAAGACAGCAACAGAGCTTACTTCCTGTAAGTTGAGTTTCTAACATGGCGTTCTTTTGTTTTATTCGATTATAATAGTAGTTAAATAAGTTGAATGCTTACGATGTGCCAGGTACTGTGTATCCTAAGCGATTCGTCAACATTTTCACATTTCACCCTGCTTGTTAGCTGCTGTAACCCACATCTTTCAGATGAGAAAATGGGCCCGAAAGGCCGCAGTTTGCCCAGGTCACAAGGGGGAGCGAGTGTGGGGCAGCGCTAGGGCTGGGCTGGCTGCCCCTGGATGTCCCAGTTCTTCAAGATACCCATTCATTTCAGAAGAAATGCTGCCTGTTTGTGCCAGGGACACTGCTGTGCGCCTGTCCCCTCGATGACCACCCTGTGACAATGAGCCGGCCCCGGACATAAACAGCAGATATTCTGACATCGTGCAGTTTCTAGCCTCTCCTCTGCTGCCTGTAGCCTTGTTAGTATTTGTGATTGTGGTCTGTCTACACTGCAGCCCGGAGAGGGGGGCTGGGCAGAGGCGGGGTCTGTCCAGCTCACACTGGCACCAACCCTATGCAGTAGACGGGGGCTTGCAGGGCCTCGTGAGGATGGTCAGAGCCTGGTGGGAGCAGCTGCTCCTGCCCTTCAGCCGTCTCATCCGCGCTTCCTTTGCCGGCTCCCCCAGAGTCTGTCTTTGAGTCTTGTCCCACCGGAGGTCAGGCCACAGACCCACTGAGGCGGCAGTTGTCCCACTGTTATAAATAGAAACCCATCCATACCACAGGCCTGGCCGGAGATTCTCCGCATTGTTTTCGGGCCTGGATTGCCAGCTGCAGAGAAAGTCTGGGTGGGGGAGGACAGAAGGCCTGAGCCCTGGCGGCGCTGGTGCCTGCTCCTGCTGGAGGTGACCTCACCTTGCCGGCCAGGTTCATCTGGCCCGTGAGGACACAGAAGCCACTTGCTTCCTGCCCCTTCAGGTGTTGGCTCCCACAGCCTTGCCTAGCCCCGCTTTTACGTCTGCAAGGCTAGACAGGGACTTGGGGGCCGCGCAGCCTCCACCCCCCACCCACCTCGGCTCTCAAGGCCCCTCTGCTCTTGCCCTGCTCCTCACTTGGCCTGTTCTCCCCACCTCAGGGCAGCTCCATACTGTCTCTGCTGAAATACCCCCTCCTTCCCTCTCCACACGTCATGCAGGTGTCATGCAGGTCTCGACTGAAATGCTGCCTCCCCTAAAGCCTTCCTGGCTGCTGGCCCTGCTCCCGGGCGGCAGCTCCCTCTGGCCCTGCCCCGCCGCATCCCTGTTTGAGGCGTACGTCACAGTGGTGATCACTTGTGTAGCTGGTGGTTTGAATCATTGATCTAGTCTCCCCGAGACCAACGGGCAGCTCCATGTGGTCAGGGGCCATGTCAGCCTGGTATGTCCTCAGCCCCTGGCGGTGCCAGGACAGAGCAAGAGTCAGGAACTGTCGATAAATGACTCCAGAATGACTTCCTAGAAAGAAGCCAGGACCGGCTCAAAAGCCAGACCTCAGTAGGAGACGATGGTGGGGGTGGAGTGTTACAGACAGTTCAAGGGCGCCGAGCCAGCTGACAGCACAGAGCCGCCCAGCGAGGCCAGCGCTCTCCCACCCTGCCCGATGGTCCTCTGGGTCTCAGTCCCAGAAATACATGAGCTGGGGGCGGAGCATCTGGGTGAGCAGTGGGGGCACAGGGTGGGTGCAGAGGACCAGGTACGAGGCTCCCCTCTGAGACATACAGGCTGGCACAAGTCGTTTCATCTACCCCAAGCTAACACAGGACAGATGCCGCTGCCTCACAGGGCAGGGTTCACACAGGGCACGGGACAAGGCCTGGCACAGGGTCACTGGGGTGCTCACAGTGGCTTCCCTGGTCTGGGCACACACCCACAAAGTCCTCACCTGATCCCAGGGCTGGCCAGTAGTGCTCAGGTCACAAAAGGAGGGTTAGGACCTCAGGCTGAGAGATGCTGTGCCCTTTCCCCCTTTGGCCTCACCCACCACCCACCAAAGCCCCTCTCAGCCCCACTCTTGCCAGTCTACTGGCCGAGGGGCTGCCAGGAGGGAGGCGCAGGAAGGGCCAGCAGTTCAAGTTTTGAGTCACTGGCTGCAGTTGACAGGCTGTGAGCTGACAAACAGCTTAGTTGTCACCAGCCAGCATTTTTAGGAGTAGTTAGAATTCTCAAATCTTGGGGTGTTTGCTTTACATTGCTTTCATTCTCTTTGTTTTAGGGAACCCAGATCTGGCCCAGTGTAGGGAAACGAAAGTGATATCGTTACGTTGCAGGGTTTTGCGAATGGGTAGTTTGACAGAGCAGCCTGATCCCCTCCCGCCGTCCCTTGTGCCCAAGGCCCAGGCCAGCCCTGGCTGACGGGAGCCAGGCGCCTGCATTCGTCAAGTGGCAGCAGGGGTAGCTCTGCGCCGCGGTTGGTCCTGGCTCTGCCCCACTGCGCCCACTGTGGGGCTTCCGTCCTGACGTGGCTGACTGCTGGCTCTTGTCTTCAGGGTCCTCTTTTTCCATCAGAACCACTCTGGAAATGGGAATAAACATATCTGAGACACTCGAGCCAAGTGGCGTCAGGCTCTGCTGTGGGCATCAGCCTCGCAGATGGTGGGACCCATGGTCATCATCCAAAAGCATTTATCAATGAGCCCGGCTTCCTGCGTGAGGCGCCCCTGCCAACCCGCTGTGAGCACAGCAGGCGTGGTGGCAGGGTGGAGTCCTGGATTGTTCCAACCACACACTTAGCACCCAGCCCCTTTTCTCACTGAGTGTGTTGCTGGCTGCAAGATGTGGTTGAGGGAGGAGGCTGTCCCTTCTGTGGCCATGGCATTGAGCAAAGCTGGCCCAAGAGGGAATCAAAGAAGCCCGGAGTTTTAGGGCTGAAGATTACCCTGTTCACTTCCCTCCTTGAATACAGAAGGGAAGAAAGAGACTGGATTCAGCAGTAGAGTTTATTGGTTAAGATCGTGGGTATGCCTGGGCTCTACCTGAGTGGCCTCGGGCAGGTCACTTAACCTCTCCGAGCCTCAGTTTTATCATCTATGAAAAGCGGTAGCAGTAATACCTTCATCTAGATTGTTGAGGAGTAAATGAAATACTGTATGTGACACTGGCATTCTCATCACTGTCATTATTACTGTTATGTATTGACAGAGAGCGGAAGGCCGCGATCCCTTTCCTGACCCGTTACTGTCTGACTGCACGTCGTGACTCCTGGGCTCATTCGTGTGTGGCTCTGATCAAAGAGCTAACGTGGGCCTGTTGCAGGGAGATCCAAGCTGCTTATACTCCCAAACAAACATGCTGGCTGCCCCGAGGTAAACTCTTCCTGAGTGTAAAAAGGTCTTCCTCCTCAGATGTGCATGGTGGGTCAGCTTGTGTAATAAATATTCACAGGATGAGAAAAATAGCCATGGTCCAACTTGCTGTTAAGTATTTTATTGCCACATATTCAGCCATGCCAGAAAAACCAATTGTTGGAGATCACAGTGTGGGGATGTCACTGCCACACGGGTCCCCACAATCTCTGAAGGACTGAGGAGTCACAGGAACTCGTGGGCCATTTCAGGCCTTCGCGTGTCCTCACAAGATGCAGGTGCAAACCAGGCAGGCCCCGCCTGCCTCCACTGCAGGCTGCTTACCAAGTTCTGTCCCCTAGGCCCTCACTGCACAGTTTCCCCCAGAGGGAGAGCCCCCGTGAAGGTGAGGTGTCACTTTTCAGCAATCCATGTTAAAATGAAGTCTCAAAATGCTTGGGGCTTGACATTGGGACTGCCAGTATAAAGAAATTAAAACTCTGCCTTGGAAGAAGCTTCCAGTCTGGTCTTCATTATAGAGATGAGCCTTGTCGTGATGGTGTCCACCCACTGTTCTCGAACGTGAAGTCAGAATGTACCTGGGGCTTCTCCTCGACTTGTTTTTCTTTCCAGTGGCTTATCTTCTTAAAAAGGGTAAGTATTTTGTACCCAAATGACTGGTTTGGGGAATCTGGAAAGAGAAAGGGCCCAGCTCTGCTCAATTGATCACCTAACGTTGACCAGGGCATGAGAGCGACTTGCCCGAGTAGGTAGAGTCATTCTAGGTGGAAAGTCAATTTAATTTCCAATTAGGTTCTTAATCCAAGATGTTTATTTTGTCTTACTGCTGAACTTCTGTCAAGAATAAATAGAACCTTCAGGTACACTTTGTTTAGCTGCCTAGTAACAGGAAACAGGACCTTGGGGATCTATGCCATGGTGATCCATTATTATTTGTAGGTTTATTGATACTGCAAATAACGACTCCCAGTTTTTCTGTGCTAATACCATATTTGAGAGGTAGGAGAGGGCAGAGAGCTAGGGAAGAAAACAGCACGTGGGTGGCTCGTCCTTATGGCAAGACCCTCTTCCTCCGCACCCCAGCTCTGGAGCCAGAGCTGCTTTTCCACCAACCAAGTGCCCAGACCTCAGGGCAGCATTATCTAGATGTATATTCAGATCT
>RJWJ010028528.1:0-21342 GCA_004363605.1 Indri indri | reverse complement strand
GTGTCCACAGACTCGTGTGTACATGGGTGTCTCGGAGCCCACGCGTCTCTGAGTATGTGTTTGTGTGTACGTTTCCATGAGTTTGTGTTTGTGTCTGGCATCTGGATGTGTGTGTGGAGAGAAGGTGGCGGGAGAAGAAGTGAAGTGGCTGCTACTGTTAATACCATAAACTTGAGCTATTGTTTTCATAAATAGGAGGCTGGAGATCGCCTCTTGCTGCTCCTACCACTGTGCTGTTGAAATTATATTACCATGGAAGAATCTTTCTTTCATTCTGCAGGAGTTACCGCATAAACCAGGATGGGCAAATTCCGCTCCATGGAAGCTCAGGTGGGACCTGCTTCACTTGTGGAGTTGCTAATCCAGGGTGCTACAGCACCTCGTGGCCTTTGTGTTGGGGATCAAAATAAAAACTATGGAATCTCACTATAGCTAGTAAAGTTGAGGTCACCTTAGTGCTTCCTGGTAAATGCCCCGCAGCGCCTGTGTTGGTGGTTATGCATTAAGCACACATTGTATGTCTGGAGCCATCCCAGGCACTGGCTTTCCTGAGAGGAGCCAGGCCCCAGCTGGACTTTCCAGGGGCTCTTGGTGATTTGATATGGTACCACCGATGCAATGCATGGTATGAGCAGGCATAGAGCTGGGCATCTTTGGGTGCAATGACATGGAACATTTTCCCCAGCCTTGGGGTAGGGAGTGTAACTAGGGAAAGCTTCCCAGAGGATGTGGCATTGGTGGGGGGTCTGAAGGGATAATTAGGGATTATCTAAAAACAAAAAAAAAAGTTAGGGATTATCTAGAACTCTGAGAGCTCACCGTGATCAAAGGGGGTACCTCAGCCCAGCCCAGGATCAGGAAACTCGTACAGAGAGGAGATGGCAACTCCACTTACCTGGGGCAGACTCTTTCCATGCTCCCATCGTGAGCCCCCTGGCGCCACCTGTAGCATGAAGGAAGGGTTCTTTCTCCCCAGCCCAATCTGCAAATCCCAGACCTCCCTCCCAGACACTGCTGGCATGAAGAGTGCCCAGGCCCTCTGCCCTCCCATCTCCTCCAGAGCCTGCCCCAAGGTCACTCGCTGTGTCAGCGGCTCCTCTTGGCCCCCCGGATCCGCTCCTCCCCATCCTGTGCAGGTTCTGCACTGTAGGCTGACCTGTTCCCCAGCTTCAGGAGACCCAAGTGCAGGAGGCTTTGCTCCCCTAACTCCTTCCCGCACAGGCCACCTGGCGTTGTCTGCATGCTGCTGCTAAAGGCCACTGCTCCTGTTGGGTGGCCCTTCCCTAACCTTGTAATTATTCTCTCTGGGTTCCGGAAGCCACCCCTTCTCCTTTTCCCTTCAGGCCTTGGGGTGGTAGTGGCTTCTTGCCATTGCTCGTCCCTGTAGGCTTCACCACCCCCTGTTGGGTTTTCCCTCACTCCGCTCCCACCTCCGTAAATAGTCCCCTCATGAGACTCTCCTCCTCACCTAGCTGGGAAGTGTCACCTATTTCCTGCCAGGATCCTGGCCAGCACTCTTGCCTCCCACCAGAGGACTCTGCCCTATCCCAGGCTTTGGGTCCCCTTCCATCTCTTGGAGGGTGAGGGTGGTAGACAAGGAACCATGACACTGCTGGTGGCTCAGGCCAGCTGTGGTCCCCTTACCCTGGGCCCAGGTCACAGGAAATGGACTGTCACTTGGTCTTCATGACCAAACCCCCACCTTGGACACGAGCTCCTGAAGGGAATCCTGCTTTTGTGCTGCCCACTTCATTCCCTGGCTGGTTGCAAAGGGACAGGAGGGCCACCCCGATCCCTGCGTGACTTCAGAATCCTGACTCTGAATCGCCCCCGTCATACCCGGGGCCCTGCTCCTGCCACAGCCCACTCTCCTCCACCTCCAGTGGCACATCCCTTCCACGGCCGGGACACATCAGGCCCCTGATGCCTGTGTGGCTGGTCACCCCGGTACTTGCTGCTGCTGCTGCGGCTGCTGGAAGCAGTGTGGAGCTTGGGGCCTGCCACACTCGCCTTCCCCTCTGGGTGTTCCCCGGTCCTGATTCGGGCAGCTGCCTTGGCAGAAGGCTCATGTCAAACTGCAGCCTTCAGACCCATCAGACCCCTGCCCACCAGCCAGAAGTGCTCTGAAAGGACGGTGTCGCCTGGAAACCAGCCCTCACCACCCTGACTGTCACCCGGGGCTGGGTGCACACTGTGACCCTGGGCTCGGCCAGGGGACCCCAGCAAAACCAAGGTTCCCAAGTGGATTCAGAAGAGCAAGGGGAAAGAAATAGGAGCCGAGGGGCAGGGCAGGGGCTGAGGAAGGTGGGAGGAGGACAGCCGGGGCACCCGCAGCCCTGTCCCTACCAGCCTCGCCTCCTGCAGGACAGAAGCGCCCACTGTGTGCTGAGCTCTCAGTTGTATGCATCTTCGCATCAGGCCAGAAAACGGCACGAATGATTCCTGCCTCTTAAGTCAGGAAAGTGCGAAACCACAGCTCGAGTGGCTTGCCCACAGTTAGGAAATGCTCTCTGATTGCCAAGTGTACCCTCTACGTCCTTGGCCTCCCCGTGCTAACCAGGCCCCTCTACAGATCCTTCGGCCCGCCAGCTGGATTCGCCTTGCCCCTGAGTTTGGACTGACAGACAAGCATGAATGGTTCCATCCTTTCTCCACCCTCAGCTCCGTCTCCCCTCGGTGGCGCCTGGGCTCGGGCCCCTCCCTTTCTGCAGCTCAGAGCATCGTGGTCACAGTCAGGGCCACGGTCCCAGCAGCCTCTGTGCTGCCGGCTCTTCCATTCATCACGGGGCTCTCTCGCAGCATCTGCACTGAGAAACGAATGCTCTCCCCCTTCAGTAAATCATGTGAGATATCACATCCAGGGACAGCTGCTTAGAACACGAGCTACTACTTTCCTGCAAGGTGAAGGCACACCCTGGCTTCCCTCCACGCGCCCCACTGCCTCGGGCTCCGGGCCAGCTGGGCACTGTGTCTCCCGCCCCAGCCCTTGAGGAAACAAGGGCGTCTTTCTGGCTGGCTACCTGGGCACAAGGCAGGCTTGGCAGAGGCAGCTCCTCCAGGCGCCTCCCCAACACCTCAGCTTGGCTGGCCCCTCCCCTCTGGTTCCCCAAATCAGAAATCTCACCAACATGGCTCCTTCCTGGGGGGGCAGTGGTGGGCAAAGCAACATGGGCTGTAGACTCATCGTGTTACTGGGCTCTTTTATAGACCCTACCCTTTGGGGTGCTCTTTCTTTTCTCTGTCTTCAGTCTCCTAGACCCAGTCCCCCATCCTTCAAAGCCTACCCTTTGACACGAATAAATCTCGTGTCAGTCATTTACATGTTAGTATGACTTTCAGTGAGATCATTCTGTCTCCCAGGAGGATTTGCATTTACGTCTTTCTGGATGGAAATCATTCTGCAATGAGATTTTTCCCCATTAAAGGGATTTCAACTCATAATCCCATAAGGCAGAGAGGCATTTCCCAAAATGATGCTCTTGCTGAAAATCCCACAGCTTCATCCATTTGTCCTGCTTCCAAAGGATCTAGCTTAGGTCGACTTCTTCCCTCTGTGTTCTCTTACTTTCTCCGGCTTTTGCTCCTGGGGTTTAGAAGTTTTGTGGTTTTTTTTGTTTGTTTGTTTGTTTGTTTTATTGTTTGTTATTATAGGGGTACAGATGTTTAGGTTACGTATGTTGCCCTTGCCCCCGCTTCCCCCCAAGTCCCAGTCCCAAGCGTGTCCATCTCTTGGATGGTGCGCATTGCACTCTTTGTGTATGCATATATCCGTCCCCTCCTCCCCCTCGCCCTAGAAGTTTTGTTGACTCACCTGTTTGATCATCTAAGAATCTTAAGATTTCAGGTCTGGTGGAATCTTAGAGATCAAATAATCCAACCCCTTGGTTTCCAGATGAAGAGACAGAAACCCAAAGAGAGAGAAGGGACATGCGCAAGATCCCACAGCAAGTTACAGCAGAGCCGAGGCCAGGCCCCAGGTTTCCTGGCTCCTAGCAATGTCCTTTGCACTGCGCCATGCCAAGACCCATAAATAACTCTCAACCAAACCCCAGCACTGTTTGCAAAGTGAAGCCCAGGCAGAATGTCACAGGCAGCTTTTGTGTGGGTTGGGAAGATTATTCCTAGAAGCATTTGGTCTAGAAAAAGAGGCCCACGGAGCCCCCATTGTGGCTACAGGGGTCTGGGAGGCATAGAGCCTGGAGAGTCCCGAACAAAGCTCACTGTTGTCACCATCTAGGCAGACACCTCTCCCGAATTTTGCAACAAGGGCCTTTAGTTTTGTTTTCTAAGCAACCCCTCATCCTTCAAAGGCAGAGCCACCCTTGGCCATGTGCCCTAAGCCAGCTTTCTAGTTACTTCTTCCTCACCAGACAGCAAGGGCCCCTCATGTACTTGAGATCAGCATTGGTCTAAATTTGATCTGAACTTATCCCAGAAGTACAGGCCGAAGGCAGAGGACCAGAGTCAGTATGAGGCCTAGTGGCCTAATAGGCTCTGGAACCAGCATGCCTGGGTTCAAGTCCCGCCTCTGCCACCTCCCGGCTCTGCATCTTTGGGCTGTTCACTTAACTTTTCTGTGCCTCACATTCCTCATTTGTCAGGGAGGGGTAACTCTGGCACCTGCCTCTCAGCTCGTCGTGACAGTTACATGGAGTCCATACATGGAAAGCACTTAGAACAATGCCTGCACACCGCAAGTATTCGCCTAAAGTTACCCATGATGTCTTTGGTGCCTCCCTTCAGAACCTGCCCCAAGTCTCTCCACCTCTCCCCCTCAAACTAAGTGCTATAAGCTTTGGTTTAAAAAGGTTGGGGCAAGCCGGGCATGGTGGCTCATGCCTGTAATCCTAGCCCTCTGGGAGGCCGAGGCAGGAGGATCGCTCGAGGCCAGGAGTTTGAAACCAGCCTGAGCAAGAGCGAGACCCCGTTTCTACGAAAAATAGAAAAATTAGCTGGGTGCAGTGGCAAATGCCTCTAGTCCCAGCTACTCGGGAAGCTGAGGCAGGAGGATGGCTTGAGCCCAGGAACTTGAGGTTGCAGTGAGCTGTGATGAGGCCATGGCACTCTAGCCCTAGGAGACAGAGCAAGACCCGTGTCTCAAAAATAAATAAAAAAAATAAAATAAAAGGGTTGGGGTCAGGTGCAGGGGATATTAAAAGGAATATGTGGCTGGGCGAGGTGGCTCTCACCTATAATCCTAGCACTCTGGGAGGCCAAGGCAGGCTGATTGCTTGAGCTCAGGAGTTCGAGACCACCCTGAGCAAGAGCAAGACCCCGTCTCTACTGAAAATAGAAAAATTACCTGAGTGTGGTGTTGCCTGCCTGCAGCTCCAGCTACTCAGGAGGCTGAGGCAGGAGGACCACTTGAGCCCAGAAGCTTGAGGTTGCTGTGAGCTATGACGATACCATTGTACTCTTGCACTCTACCCAGGGCAACAGAGTGCGACTCTGTCTCAAAAAAAAAAAAATAGGAATATGTGTGGAAATTTCTGAAATTAATCCAAAAAACTGAGATATACCAGCCTTACCCACTTCCTGCTTCATCTTGACATCAGGTTGAACCAAACCAAGAAAACTAATAAGATACACAAAGTCCTGGTGGGGGGTGTGTGTGTGTGTGTCAGATGGAGTTATGGGTTGGTTTTTTTTTTTTTTTCTCCCTTGCTTGAAATCAGCATTATTCTAGATCAAGTTGTTATCCCATAATGTTTTTTTGGCATGTTCCTTGTTTCCAACACACAGGTCTGTTAGTGCTAAGAGATACAATAATGAGGAAAGGAAGGAGGAACGCTCTGAGGGAGTCAATGCTACATAAATATTTTCAATTTCAAACAAACTTGTGTTCTATGCACACGACTCTCTTTAATCTCACCCCTTTGCGCTGTGGAGCAGTAAATCTGCACGGCTCTGAGCCTGCCACCAGCATGGCCCAGAAACATCGCCCCCTCCCCTTCTCATTGTCTGGGTACTGATTCTCAGGGAGGGTTGGGGAACCACAGTGCAGGAGCTGCTGTCCAGGCTCCTTTTAGAACCTCAGTGGCCACAGTGCAGTGTTTATGGATTCAGGGTAGACTGAACAGCCAGCTGTCTGCAGCAGGAAAGTCCCTTGGCCAAAAAATATATCCCCTGCTGGTCTGTGGTAAATGCCTGAAATTCCACCATTAGCAATGCATTCCTTTGGTTATGCCACGCCATTCCTGAGCCACAATTTTAAAGTGAAAATGCCCCTCAGGGGAGTAACACGTGGAGACCCTGACGCTTTTGATGAATGAGTGTTTCAGGTTGTTTCTGAAAGAGAAGGTGAGCATTGGTCGCCTCTCTGGTGGGAGTGTGGCTGCAAGCAGGGGAGGAGTAGAGAAGGAAGGGGTGGGGGAATAGAGGGTTGTGGGCAAACTTGGACAGCTGGGCCATTAGGACACTTTTAAAACACAGCCTCAATTCTTTGACACTCCTTCCAGTGAGAGGTGGGGTCTATGTCCTCTCCCCTTGAATCTGGGTGGGCTTGTGACTGCTTCAACCAATAGGGAGAGGATGACCAAAGTACCTCAATATCACCTCCGAGGCTGGGGCATAAAGGCCAGGCAGCTTCCCCCTGGTTGGCTGGAATGCTAGCTTTTGGATCCCTGGACTGTTGTGTGATGAGTCCAACTACTCTGAGACTCCGTGCTGGAAAGACCATGCTGGTAGACAATACTAGATGAGCCTAGCCTGCACGCCATCCCTGCCAAGGTTCTAGATATGCAAGTGAACCCTGAACGATCCATTCACCAGCTAAATACCACTGAGACACCTCCCTCAATGCCTTTCAGAGCAGAAGAGTTGTGCAGTCAAACCCTACCCAATTTCCTGACCTATGAAATTGTAAAATATAATGAAGCAGTTGTGGTTTTAAGCCATCCAGGATTGGGGTAGTTTATTCCGCAGAAATAGATAACTGGACCAGCCATGGCGCCCGGAACTAGCCCAGTGGAATGAGCCTCACAGACAGCTGATATAGATGCTTCGGGGAATTGGGGGTGGGGCAGGGAGGAGCTGGACTCCCGAAAGGAACAGGCTGACTCATCAGAAACCAACTACCTCAAGTCCCTGGGAATAATGCCACTTGGGGCTCGCACCTTCTGGCCCATGATGGGCCATTTGCCTACTAGCCCAAAGAACCCTCCACGCATCCAGGGTTGGGAGTGGGAGATCTCGGGGAGTCCTCCTCGTCTTCCTTTCCAGTCAAGGACATGGAGCCTCCAAGATGCAAAGCAAGTTGCAGCCCACAGTGGCAGGACTTGGTGTCCAGCTCTTCAGACCCCTAGAGGGGCGGTGGGAGGTTTTGTGCAAAAGCATGGGCGTGGGCTCAAAAGTCAGAAAGGCACAGGTTCGAGACCTGGCTTCTTCACCTCATGGCTTTGCTGGTTTTGATCAAATGACTCAGTTTCCTCATCTGTGAAATGGGGACAACAGATCTCACTCACAGGGTTAATGTGAGAGTTCTACGAGATGGCATATGGGACAGCCCTGGCACACACAGAGCCACCATGGCCCCTATCCCCTCCCTCCCACTTTATGGCCCTTTCCACCTCACCTCACCACACAGGACCACGGCCAGGAGACACCCTCTCAGGCTCCTTCTCCCACCCTCCCTAACTTCCTGGGCTGGGCAGAATGAGGATGCTTCTCCAGGAACCAGGAACAAAGCTGAGTTGACTGGGACCACACTCTTCTGAGGGCTCCCCTGGGGCCCACGGCCTCTCCTTGCTCACCCCCTTGCCCAGACTGGCTCCCCCAGAGCATCCTCTTAGCAAGAGACAGCTGCACGGTGCAGCCTTCTTTCCAGAGCCGGCGGGTTGTTTCCGGCACAGGGTTTTCCATGTCTTCCCTGAGCAACGGAGCTGTCATATGGGCTAGGACAGGAAAGAAAGGAAAGCAAAGACAAGTCCTCCAAAGCAACTACCGCCAACTCTGGTGGTAGCCCCTGAAAATCTGTCCTCCAGATGGCCAAGGACCACGCATCCGGGGAGGGCCCCTCTTGCATAAGGAATCGAAGGATTCCAGATTCTTGACTTCATTTATGAGAGGGTGGAGGGCTGGAGGGAGGAGAGAGGGGCCTGAACCATAAAGGAAGGCACTGTCCCCCAGCCTGCTGGGTGCCCGCCGCGTCCCGGCCCCGCCCAGGGCGGTCAGCAGCACACGGCAGCCAGAGGCGCTTGCTGGGCTGGGCCAGGCCAGGGTGAGCAGAGCTGGGTGAGCAGAGCTGGGTGGGCCCCACCCAGAGCCTGTCATCAGGAAATCTCTTCACTCACAGATGGGCAAGTCCTGTTAGCACATTGTTGCTGTTCTGGAAAAACAGAGAAGGTTCATTATGGAGAGAGGGTGGAGTTGAGAGTTTAAAAAAAGAAGACAGAGGCTTTGATGGGCACGAAGAGAACACCTTTCTTCTTCTGCGCAAGCAGCGGCCCTGGGGCTGCTTTACACCCGCCGGGGTGTTTGCCACACTCCCCCTTTCCTTGCTCCGCCAGATCCTGCCTTTCAATTCTGACCTAGTTTGGGCTCCCTCAGAAGCAGCGTCTGAGACCAAAATGTGAACATTACCGGTTTATTTGGGAAGAAACACAGGGGAGTGGAGGAGGCCAGACGGGGAAGGGAAGGACACCAAAGCGGGGGCAAGGGGTGTCATCAAGAAGGTCGCCCAGCTGTGGGCCGCTCGGGCTCAGGCCCACCCTGCATGGAGGCCCCAAGCAAGCCCTCCAGCGGAGGTCACCCGAGCTGGAAGCTGGGCCCCGCCGGCACGCACCGAAACGGGGAGTGAGGGGACACGTGCACAGGGTGACGCTTGCGCCTGCCACAGGGTCTCTCCTTTCAGACCGGCCTGTCAGCCCTTTATTCACACGTGATCAGCTGAGCATTCACTTGGCACAATCTCAAGACCTCAAACTGAGCAAAAGCAGCCATATACCCCAGACGGCCCCTCTGAGTCGCTGAAAGGAAAGGAATGCGAGCCATCAGCTCGCCTTGGAGAGCGGCAGAAACAGCCTTGGAGAGGGCCACACTGTTCCCCGCTGTGTGGAGTACACAGGACTCCCTCTGTCTTCTGTTCCCAGCCTTCAGAGGAGGCAGCTCAGGCAGCGAGCTGCCCCCTGCTGTCTTTCCAGAACAGTCCTGCCCCTTTCCGCCTTCCCCCGCAGTCCCCAGTCCCCGTGTGCCCAGGGCCACAGGGCGGGCTCGGCCTTCCCTCAGCCTTCTCTTTGGCGCGCTCCACACCTCACCTAGCTTTGCTAAGCCTGCACGTTTTGTCGCCTTGAGCCCAGCTGTCAGTGCTGCGGCCAAGCCTCGACGCCAGCGAGCAAGCGGCGAGGTTTGTTTTTATTTTCTGTTGCCACAGTTCCTTCTCTCACAGGAGCGGGAGGTGCAGGGGAAGCTGTAATTTGCTAAACAGGCATTAATCTTCACATCGATCCCGAGAGGCGGGGAGAGCTGCTCCGTCAAAACATGCAGTGTTGTGATGAGACGAGGTTGGCGAGGTTGGCGGGATAATGCGCAGGGATTTGCACCTCCCAGGCCAAGCCCTGGCCCCCCAGGGCAGAACTTCCTGACCTCGACCTTGGCCGTGGGCTGGAAGGCCAGGCCGGGCGTGAAGGGCTTCTCCACTGCTCCTCTGGCCCCCTCCGTCTCTCTCCAGCCCTCCCCTCTCAGACAAGGTCTGGAGAAGACAGGCGTGGGTTTGAATCCTGCTCTATCACTTTTTTCCACTCAACAAATATTAATGTGTCCCTATTATATCCCTGGTACTTTTACGTTCTGGGCATATAGTGATAAATGTTAGAGTTTTAGGAGAGTCAATTAATAACAGTACTTTCTTTCCCTCCCCGAGCAACTGAGAAATAGATACAGAAGTCTGAAAGGTGGAGCTCAAAATGTCCTTTATTACAGAAAAGGCTATATTGGTGGATGTGGCTTGAGATCTGTCACAACAATTATCTTGCTGACACTCACTCCAGAATTCATCTTACCCACTCGCCTACAGGCAGGACTGAAGACCACAGGGAGCTGAGATGTGCTTTTACTAGGCAGGCTGCCTCCCAAAGGGCACCCAGAGTCCCCTGGGCTTGGATTCTTTGCCGTGACTCATCAATCAGATAAGTGACTCTCTTTGTTTGGGTCCCCCCAAAGTGGCTCCTGAGATAAGGATGTGAGTACAAGTGGGGTATTGGGAAGGGACCCCAGGAAACACGGGGAGAATGTATAGAGGTGGGCCAGGGACGGAGAGGCAGTCAGCGAAAGAAACTGTATGGAACCAGTTGTCACTGTGGGCACCTCTGGGAGACGGCAAGGACCTCGCACCTAGAGTTATCCCACTGCGGGGTGCAGGAGCCAGGAAGTTATCCAGCAGCTCCCTCAGCCCTTGATCAAGGACCACTCCTGGGGGACAGTCAACCCTCCACTAGCCCAACCCAGGGGAGGGGTGGGGGGGGGAATGTCCAGCAGGCTCTGGAGGCCGGAGGAAGCCCTCAGGCTAAGAGTCGCAGAGCCTGGCATGTAACAGGATAATTCTCATTCATCCCTCATTCTTCAGGCAGGTATGGGTGTCCCCAGGATGTGGTAGTTTGGCCACCCTATTGTCCTTGGGAGGTGAGGATGGAGGGAGATGATATTAATGGCAAAAGGAGATACTGACACTTGGGCTCCCCGACCTCCAACTAACAATGACACGGCAAAGATGGGGTGCAGGAAGGAAAAAGGTGAGGTGATCAGAAGGGAGGATCCCCTGCTTGTGACCTGAAGGGGAACAAGATATGAAATGACTCTCAAGGGCTCCACCGTCCAGATTTCCCCTCTAGTTTCTAAGCCTAGAAGTTTCTAACTGTGGCCTAAAATAGATCTTTGCTCAGCACTAGAGACTTCACAGCATAGATGGGCACACATGTGCATACACAAATGTCCACAAATACAGACACGCGCGAACATCCATGTGCAGACATACACTGCATGTTCGCACGCATGTGCAGACACGCAGGCGCACACTCACAGGCACCCTCACAACTCGCCCACATGTGCCTTCTTCCGGCTCCTGGGATCCAATCAGGCAGGTAGGGTCTTAAAGGGCAGCCCTGGGGATGTGACCCCTTCAACGAGAACCACATGTCTTCTCCCCAGGCCTCTGTCCTCACAGCTCCCAAGAGCTAGTCAGGAGATAGTCCCTACTGGCTTACACCATTTCTCCCACAGACACGAGCACAGCTCGGGATATGTCCCAAGTGAGGGACTCTCCCCTGGAACATGGCCCTAGGGCCCAGCAGCCATGGCAGCCCTCTCCGCTGGCTCAGGGGCTCTCCCTGGGCCAGTAAAGGTAAGAATAAGTCCCAGGGTCAGGCGTCTTCTGGGCAGGGCTGGGGCTCCAGGCTCCAGGCCAGTGCTTACCAACCAGGTCTGCACGTCTTGTAGGACACTAAGAGGTAAATGTGTCTGCCCACCAGAGAGAGCCTGGAGCACTGCCCTGTCCCTGTTACTGGACCACGGCCGTGGCCTCAGCACAGGCAAACAGTGCGAGGTGTCTGTACACACCCCACCTTATCCTGCGGGCTGGTCAACCTTGCTCAGAAAAGATGTGCGGGCATTTGGCTCATGGTTCTGCAGGCTGTACAAGAAGCATGGTGCCAGCATCTGCTTCTGGTGATGGCTTCGGTGAGCTTCTAATCGTGTTGGAAGGCAAAGGGGAAGCAGATATGTCACATGGCGAGAGAGGAAGCAAGAGAGAGAAGCGGGGGGTGCCTACTCTCTGTTAAACAACCACCTCTGGTGTGAACTAATAGAGCAAGAACTCACTCATTACGGTGGGGAGGGCACCAAGCCGTTCATGAGGGATCCACCCCCGTGACCCAAACGCCTCCCACTTGGCGCCACCTCCAACACTGGGGATCAAATTTCAACATGAGATTTGGAGGGGACAAACATCCAAACCATATCGGGCAAGAAATGGGCGTTCTGAGGGCTGGCAATTCTGTGGGTGGCGAAGGGTGAAAGGGAGACGGACAGAGCTGGGTCACAGAGGTGGGGTGCGAAGGAGCCATTGTGTTTAGGACCACAGCTGCTGGCATCTCATCCTAAGCGAGGATGGAAGATCTTAGGATCTTAGGATCACTTGGATCCATTCTTTCTAGACCCAACTGCTCTAGGTATACTTCTGTCAGATGGCTGCAGTGGGAGCTCCATGTATTTTTCAGACGGGCAGTGGGTGGAGCATAGAGGTGGCATCTAGAATGTGCCACCTTGAGGATAATGTCCATTACCCCAGGAAAAGGAGAAGCCACCCCGCCTGCACACTGCTCCAGTACTTGGATACCTCCCAGGGCAGGGGGTTGCTCTATTTGCTTGCATTAAACTCAACCCCCCCCCCTGCCGGGAGGCCCCCCCTAATCCATTCAAACAAACTTAATTAAAAACTCACATTAAAAACAACAAGGTCAAAGCTTTTTGAGTTCTTTTCCTTAGTCCCATTATCAAAAAACCCTCAAGGGGGCCGGGCGTGGTGGGGCACGCCTGTAATCCTAGCACTCTGGGAGGCTGAGGCAGGAGGATTGCTTGAGACCAGGCGTTCAAGACCAGCCTGAGCAAGTGTGAGACCCCATCTCTACAAAAAATAGAAAAAATTAGCCGAGCGTGGTGGTGTGCACCTGTGGTCCCCGCTACTCAGGAGGCTGAGGCAGGAGGATCACTTGAGCCCAGGAGTTTGAGGATGCAGTGAGCTAGGCTGACACCATGGCACTCTGGCTGGGGCAACAGAGCAAAACTCTCTCAAAAATTAGAAAAAAGAAACCCCAAAGGGAGTGGAAAGTGACTTTAGTTTTGCTGGCAGAACGTTCAGGTCGGTGGAAGGAACTGTTCTAGGTTGGGAAACAGCCTAACAAGAAACCACAAGTAGCCCACTGGGAGTTCAGGTGAGGACTCCTCCTGGGAAAACCCAAAGCTGAGACAGTGTGTCAGTTAACTTTTGTTATGTAGCAAAGCACCCCCAAATTTACTGGCTTAAAACAACCACCATGTATTTGTCTTACTCCGGAGTCTATGACAGGTCACTGGGGCTCAGCAGACTCCCTCCTGCGGAGTGAGGGACGAGCCCGAACTATCCTTTACTGAGCACTTATTAGGTGCCAGGCTCTGTGACTCTTGGCCTGAGTGCTTTCTCTGGCCTCCACAGCCTGCCGGCCCTCCCTGCCCCCAGGTTAGGCTAGTGGAAGGTTGTCTGAGCCCTGGAACAGTCCTCACTACTCCTCCCCTATCAGGGAAGAATGGGGGCCAGTTTTGCAACCTCCCAAAGGCAGCGCGGCCGGGCATCATCACCCAGCCTAGCGAGGAGGGTCCACTGACCAAGCCTTCCTGGGAGAAATGCAGGCAGGAGTCACACCTCTGAGCAGGCTTTGGGCTTGTGCAGGACCGGCCCGTGCTGGACTTATATCCCCAGCCCCAAATCTTACCACTGGGCAGCCATGTCAAAGAGGCTTGTGGAGGGCACAGACGGATATCGAATGTGACATGGTGTGCCAGCATGTCACTTCTGGCTGCAAGGTAGGCAGCCAAAAGCCTGAAGCCCCATCGTGACTCTCCAGAGCTCTCTGTGGCCTGGGAGCCTCATAGGTCGTCCTTGTCCCAGACCAGGGACACCTGGGGCTTGTGCCGACAGATGATTACTTTCACCTCTCTCTTATGAAAAATGGCCCGTGTTTAAGGATTCATAAAAGTCAGGGAACGCATCACTGAGCCTATAACGCCGCGAAAGCCCCACATAGAGAACGACGTAAAAAGAAGATTCATCAAACTAATTACTCCCCCCCACACCCCAGGCCCGCCCCTGCCCCTTTCTGTCTGGCCCGCTCAGATGCAGGGCTCCATCGGCTGGGCTGCCTCGAAGCCAAACTCCCCGGCCTGCTCGCGGGGCAGTGCCGGTGAAGCGCCCTGGGCCTCAATATTTCTCTGGCTTTCTGGGCAGACAAGTTCTTTCTGCTGATTCATCTATTCCAGGGGCTGAGGCGAGGCCAGGGGACCTCAGGGGTGGGGGGAGGGAGGGAGGGGTGGAGAGCATGGAAATAGTAGGAGGCAGGAAGACTCCCTGTCACCCACCTCCCTGAGGCAGGCTCCGCACATGCCTGTACGGTGCGCCACGCCGTGTCCCCTGGGCCCAGCTCTGGGTGCACCCGCAGCAGCAGTGGACAATTCCTGAGCTAGGTTTTGACACCCCCCGGGGCGACCCCAGACAGTGAGGGGTGGGGTGGAGGGGTTCTGTGGATAAATATATTAGCTTCGTATCTATGGTGGGTTAAATGATGGCGCCCAAAAGATTTGGCCACCTGGAACCTGTGAATGAGACCTTATTTGGAAAAAGGGTCTTTGCAGACATAATCGAGGCTTTCAAGACGAGATCATCCTGGATTATCCAGGTGGGCCCTAAATCCAACGACAAGTGTCCTTATAAGAGACGTGAAGGGAAGAAGACACACGGAGGAGAGGGTCATGGGAAGACAGACACAGAGATTGGAGTGACATGCCTACAAGGAATGCCAAGGATTGCTGACGGTCACCAGAAGCTAGGGGACAGACCTGGAATGGATTTTCCCTTAGAGTCTCCAGAAGGAACCAACCCTGCTGACAACATGATGTCGCACTTCTAACCTCCAGCATTGTGAGGCAATACGTTTCTGCTCTTGTAAGGCCCCCAGTTGGTGGCACTTTGTTACAGCATCCCTCAGTGGGATGTTCGAAACAATTTCTCAACTGGATAGAGCCTCAGTGGCACACAGGGGTGACCAGCTCATTTACACACCCTTTGTGAGCTTTTCTCCCCTCCCTGCCTCCCTTCCCACTGCCCAACTGGGGTTCACTGGGGTCACCTCTCAAGTAAACCACCTGCACCCGAGTGTCCTTGTCTGCTTTTGGGAGAACCCACACTAAGGTCACACTGTCCCATATCACTCATTCCTTCATTAACCCACCCCGTCGCTGTCTAAAAGGTAGGCAGGGCCGAGAGTGGCTATGGTAGCACAAATAATGGGTGGCCAAAGATACCCACACCCTAATTCTCAGAATCTGCGAGTGTCACCTTATACGGCAAAGGAGACTTTGCAGATGTGATTAAGTTAAGGATCCTGAGATGAGCAGATTGTCCTGGTTTAGCCAAGGGCGCTGATGTAATCCCGAAGGTCCTTCTGAGATGCAGGCGGGAAATCAGAGTAGCAGTCAGAGAAGGTCACGCGGCCACAAAAGCAGAGGGGAGAGTAACGTGGCCACGAACCAAGAAACACCAGCAGCCTCTAGAAGCCAGAAGGAATAAAGATGAGTCCTCCCCTGGAGCCTCTCGAAGGAACCAGCTCTACTGCCACCTTGATTATGCCCAGTAAGACTTGTCTCAGCCTTTTTACCCCCAGAACTGTAAGATAGTAAATTTGTGTTGTTTTAAGCCACGAAATTTGTGACAATTTGTTACAGCAGCAACAGGAAACTCATACTGAAGTTAAGAGCACAAGTGTTGGGGATCGGGCACCCCCAGGTTGAAGTCTCGGCTCAGTCACTTACTGTGGACCTTGGGCAAGGTAGGTACCTCCCCTCTCTAAGCCTCAGTTTCCCCAGCTGTAAAATGAGGTTAGTAATAGTCATACCTTGCTGATGCTGCTGTTGTGTGGACCAAAGGAGATAGTACAGGGGTGAGCTTTCAAGTCACCGTAGTGCGGATAATTTATGGAACACTTACTATAAGCCAGTCACCATGCTCGACCTGTTGGAATATAAGGTCAAATAAGACACAATCCTTGCTTTTGGTAAATCAAATGCAATTCTGGTCTTTGAAGACATCCTAGAAGCAATAAATAGCTGTGAAAAGGGGATTCCTGAGCCACTGACCAAAATGGAACTAAGGTGCTCCTTGGTGGCTTGGGCCATAGCAGTTGGGGCCTCAGAGCTGCAGCCCGTCCACGTTCTCCACTTGGCACGAAGGCTCAGTGGGAATAGTGGGAATAGTCGCTATGGCAGTAGTGCTAGTGGTAGCCACCAGCTACCAGCCTTGAACCTCCCTCCATGTGCTGGTGGAAGCCCAGCCTCCCATCTCAGAAGCCCTCCTCATTGCCCCAGAGTCACTCAGAATGGCAGCCACGCTGAGTGCAAACTCCAGGCTTCCCAGAGCCCTAGAAACCCTGTCTCCACTAGGGTAAGCCCTGTGTGTGGTGTGGGCGAACATAGAAGGTCCCAGATGGACCTTCGAACCGCTCCTTCTCTCTCCTCCTTCCTTCTCTGGTCAAACACCCACCTCCTCCCTGCCCAGTGAGTCTCAGACGTGACCCCTTGGAGAGCTGGGGCTTGGAAACTACACAGCGATGCTTGCCTTTGGTAATCTAATGAGATCTCTTGGCGCAGAAGCAGGAATGAGACAACCGCACCGATGATTCCATAGAAGGGATTCCAAAGCTGCAAGCAGGAGGGACCCCTTCTGTATGGAATCAGGGAAGGCTCCATGGAAGAAATGGCATCTGCACTGGGAACATGCAGGGATGGAGCTGGAGGACTGTGGGAGGGTAACATGGGAACAAAGGAAGGAGTGGTCCCGGGTGACCTCCCGTGTGCCTGGTCATGAGGGGGGAGCTTTGTGAGCCTACCCTAATCCTGGCCTCATATACCCAAAGCCTTGGCCACGCTCCATGATGGCAGCGGGGACCCTTTGCAGGCCAGCAGCCCGGGCAGACAAGTGGCAAAGCTGGGTGTCAGGAAGAGGCAGACACCCCAGAGAGGTGTCTCCATTTTACCTGGGGTTGGTCTCGCTTGCAGGGGCCAGCCATGCAGGTCTTCAGGAAGGGGATGTACTCACTGGAGGAGAAAGAGGAGGCTTGAAAGTGTGCCCGGGGCCCGGGCTCTTCTCCTTCACCTCTGATGGGAGAGGCAATTGGCACAAGCTTTCTGGAGGGCAATTTAGCTATGAGTCAAAGGCTTTCAAATTGACCCAGCAATCATAGAAAGTCATCGTAATGGAATACCCAACACAGGTGAGTTCATCTGAGTGTTGTTTTATAATAGTGAGCATTTGCAAACGACCTAAATGAACCATAGGAGGTACATTTGATAAATTATAGCATATTCATACAACACAGCACTGGGTGGCCATTAATAAACCCATGTAGATCTATTTTTATTTAGAAAAATGATCACGAGCTATTGTTAAGTGAATAAAGCAGTTTCTGAATTAGTTCGTATGGCATATCCTAATTTTGTTTAAATGAATATGTTTCTATGTATATATTTACATAGGTGAAAGTTTGATAAGATAGACACCAACATGTGTTAACAATGGTTATCTCTGGGTAGGCAGAACTTTGGATGATTTCAGTTATCACCATGGGCCAGGCGTGGTGGCTCACGCCTGTAATCCCAGCTCTTCAGGAGGCCAAGGCAGGAAGATCATCTGAGGCCAGGAGCTTGAGACCAGACTGGGCAACATAGTAAGACCCTGTCTCTACAAAAAAATTTAAAAATTAGCCAGGCCTGGCGGTGCGCACCTGTAGTCCCAGCCACTCAGGAGGCTGAGGCAGGAGGATCACTTGAGCCCAGGAGTTGGAGGCTGCAGTGAGCTATGATCACACCACTGCACCCCAGCCCGGGCAACAGAGCGACAGCCTGTCTCTAAATAAATAAACAGATAGATAAATAAATAAATAAAAATGATCATTATGTTGCTTATCTATGTTGTGGAGTTGGGGTTTTTTTTCCATTTAAAGAAAGATAGGTAACATATACTGCTTTTGCAATTTTAAAAGGCAAGGGTTTCTTTGCCTGTATTTCCTCACCCATAATGTATTTGACTCTCCTATTTGGGCTCGTGTGAGCTCCCCTGGGAGAAACATCCACAATGGGGGATCCCGAGAGTCCTGGGCTGGGAGGGTGTTTGGTAAGAACAGCCCTGAGGGGCCATGAGACAGAATCCCAGCTGTAGTTAAGCAGGGTGGTCACAGTCACTATTGTCTGAGGGACAAGGCCAGGGCCATAAACACAGTGGGAGGCCCAAGGGCAGAAGGTGGGCGCTGGAAGGGATCAAACACACTTAGGGAAGGGGCGGGGCAGGGAGCAGCTCTAGGCTGTGAAGTCTTTGGTGAGAGGCCAGAGGTCTCCGGTGTTGTGCCCCGGCTGGGACCTGGGGAGCTGGGACCTTATAGCCGCGGTGCAGGCCTGGGCACAAAGAGATGCTCAGTGGTATTTGAGCTTGGCACCCTCCGTAACTCCAAGGTGAGTAAAAAGGAGTTAACATCCGGAATCTTTCGGTGGGTGAAAGCTGCTCAGAGCATGAAGCCACATTTGTGAAAAATGGGCTCAATTTCATATTTGGAGAGCAATGAAATTGAAATCATTTCAAATTTTAAATGCCCAACATATTGAGACCCACCCTCTGATAGATCTTCCAAATTAGTTCACAAGCTCTCCATGCCTCGCTCCAGGAGGGGATTCGCTTCTTTGCCAAAAATGTTCCTCTCCTTGGGTTGGAAAACAAGAGCCTCTGGGTTGGCAGGTCTCCCTGAGCCCGAGCCCTCGGTGCGCAACCGAGTGGCTGCCGCAGAGGGCTGCAGGAGGAGTATGTTTTTCTTCCTCTCTTGGGTAATGAATTTGATCTAATGGGACTGTCTAAATGCCCAGATACCATGGTGATAGGCACCCCATAAACACAGAGATAAACAGGTAGAGAGATATATGGAGGCAAGCGTAATTTGCTTCTAAGTGCCTTTTCACTGGTATAAATAAAGCAAGAAAATAAAGTTGTTGGAGGCATTTGCAATACTAATGTAAGGAGGGAATTAGGCGGTAATTACAGCGTTAAGGATAAATGAAAAGGCCCACACGGTTTGCGTGCATGTGTGTGGAGGGTGCAGGCGTGGGAGAGGCGAGAGGGAAGGCACCGGGTTTGCAGTCCCTCCTGGGTCCTGGGGCCAGGTTAGACACAACCGTCTCCCCAAGCCCCACCCAGAAGGTCATCTGCAGGCAGTTCCCACGCCACCTACCTATGGCTTCCTGTGTCTCTCTTCCAGAAGGCCAATGGCCATGCTTGGGTCGGAGAATGGGGGGAAGGCTGGGTGTTAATACCCCGGGAGTGCAGGGACAACCCTCAACCAATGAGGAGTGAGAGTGGGACGATAAATAGCCCAGCTTCCTGACCTCTCGGTGGGACAACGATCCTGGGGCATATTCTGCACAGTCCCTCAGAGGGTCCCCAGCAGGATTGCATCCCAGTTGCCCACAGGGGTGATCCACACATTAGCAGTTTTTTATTGGCTTCCTGCTTCCCCGCCTCAATTCCCCACCCCCTCACTGTGCTTGCTGGGTTCACCTTTCCAATAACAACTTGCACCGACATCCTCGTCTCAGGGCCTGCTTTGGGGGGACTCAAACAAAGACAGGCAGTTTTGCAGCAGCTGACCGGCGCATTGGTCAGGAAGCACAGCCCAAAGGCTGCTGGCAGGGGCTTTGCGGGTGTGCCATCTGCGCAATAAATAGCGCAGGGTTTGCTCTCAGACGGGCCCCACACTTGGTTTAACGTTCCGCTGTCACTGTCTTGAAATTCTTGATTATGTTATCTTTAAATCTGTGTTTTATAAGTGACATGTGATGGGACAATGGAGCACGTGCGTGAGCAGCAGACATGCTGGGTGGCAGCGCGAGCACAGCAGACAGCTCAGCCCAAGCGATTGCCCTGGGCCCCCGGGGCACACATGCACGCAGTCCAGGGCGTCGGGGCAGACCAAGGCTCAGATTGGCGGTGGTGCTGGCAGCAGTAGACGCAGCAGCCGCGGTGCAGGAGAGAGGAGGGGCTCCACGTGGGGTTAGCACTGGGACCCGCAGTGGGAGGCCAGCTCGCTGGTCACTCCCTGAAGCCCGTCCCTATGGCATCTGCACAAATATTAACTCTCCAGCCTGAGCACCAGGACAGGAACTGCCAGAGCTCAGACAGTAAACCGTCTCAGCAAATTATTAAAAAATAAAAGCATACACGTGGATGTTAAAGAAGCATATCAGAGAGTTATTAGAATTTTTCAAAGGGTTTAGAATCTCAGGTTTTGAAAACCACCGTAATATTACATGAAAAATATCCACCACAGGCTTAGAAATAAAAATTAAATTTAAAGATTGTCGGCCAGGCACAGTGGCTCACGCCTGTAGTGCTAGCACTCTGAGAGGCCGTGGCGGGAGGATTGCTTGAACTTAGGAGTGCGAGACCAGCCTGAGCAAGATCCAGACCCCGTCTCTACCAAAAATAGAAATTAGCCGGGCATGGTGGTGCATGCCTGTAGTCCCAGCTAATCGGGAGGCTGAGGCAGGAGGATCGCTTGAGCCCAGGAGTTTGAGGTTGCTGTGAGCTAGGATGATGCCACAGCACTCTAGCCCAGGTGACAGAGTGAGACCCTGTCTCAAAAGAAAAAAAAAAAAAAAAAGATTGTCGACTTCAACAAAAAAAGAACATTATTTTCCTAGCAAGCTTCAGATGAACCAATGAACCAATTATTAACAATAAGACAATTTTTAAATTAATTTGTCCTTGTAATTGAAGATAGGTGATAGGATATGTAAACAGGCATTTTGAATTATATATAAATCAGGAAGCCACTTTCAATTTCTTCCATGACCTCTGCAAGTTACAGGAAATGTCAGAGAAAATATTAAAATGCCATTGTATAAATTTGCATTTAAAATTAAACTCAGACTTCCACAAAACTGATTGGTATAAAGAGTTAAATTTTTTTAGAAAAACTGTTTCATGAGAAATTATCAGCTCTAGAAGTAGTGAAATATATATTTTGAAATAATTTATCAGAAATTTATCCCAATGTTATCATGGCCTATAAAAATACTCTTAACAGCTCTAATAACAGTTGCATCAGCAGGAATGTCTTTTTCAAGATTAAAAATTATCAGTTATCTGCAATCTCACGTTTGCCAAGAGTGACTGATGTCCTTTTCACGTTATATCGATTGAAAATGAAGTTGCTAAAAGTAGAAATTTCGATGACCTAATGAATGAATTTGGAAAAAAGTAAGCTAGAAAAAATATGATCAATCAAGATATCACATTAGTAAAGTATTACTTACTGTATTACATAAAATTATGACACCAAAAATATTATTGCTCTGTAATTTGGTGTTGTTATTTAAGTATCACTATTACCCCTATTATGCTTTATAAGTAATAAAACATCTTTAAAGGAAAAAGCTTTATACTTTAGTACCTTTAACGTTACTTTTTTCCTGCTTTTTGAACAAGAGGCCCTGCATTTTCATTTTGCATTGAGCCCTACAAATTATGTGGGTGGCCCAGCCTGCTCAGTTTGCTCACCAAGT
>RJWJ010028527.1:8484-21439 GCA_004363605.1 Indri indri | reverse complement strand
AAAAAAAAAAAAAAAAAAAAAAAAAAAAAATTTTTTTAAAAATTAGCCAGGTGTGGTGGCATGCGACTGTAGTCCCAGCTACTCAGGAGGCTGAGGCAGGAGGATTGCTTGAGTCCAGGAATTTAAGGTTACAGTAAGCTATGATGGGGCCACTGCACTCCAGCCTGGGTGACAGAGTGAGACCCTGTCTCCCCCACTCCAAAAAAAAAATGAATCTTAACAAAAGAGGCCTTTCATATTTATATCACTTTAGTGCACACAAAAAAGTGAAAGCATAAGCGGAAGGAATTGGTTAAGGTATGTCTGCGGCAATAACCACTTCATCACAACAACCACAGCAATTATAGGACCATTTTGATTTCAGAGATGTTGAAATGCAAAGAACACCAAATAATAAACACCCTTGTACCCACCTCCCTGCTTAAGAACTAAACAATTCCCAACATCACTGAAAGCCTGTGTCCACTGCCTTGACCCCATCTCTTGCCTTTCCACGGAAGAGAAAAAACCATTGTCCTGAATTTTGTGTTTACCACTCCGCTGTTCCTGTTTTTGTCTGTTTTACCAAACATATATTATTTGATCTTGTTTTTGAACTGTTCTGTAAGTGGAACTATATCTTATTCTATGATTTGCTTTTTTTAAAAACATTATAAGCAGAATTTACCTTTGCTAATAGGTGCTATTTATTTTTCACTACTAAATATTCCTTTCTATTCCTATCCCACCGGCCTATCAATTCTTCTGTTGACAGAAATTTGGGCCGTTCCCAGTGTTTTACTATTAAATTATTTTGCTGTAAACATTCTTATAGCGGTCTCCTGGAACACGTGTGTGTGTTTCCCCGGGAACACACCTAGGGATGGAATTGCTAAGTCTAGACAGTGGTCCTCTCTGTTCTGATTGCCAACAAATGCTGCTGCTCCCCTAACTCCCCCCTGTCTCATCCAAAGGGTTGAGAGTCCTGTTCTTGCTTTGTCTGTGGACCTCTGGCAGAAGAAAGGTTTATGAAAAGGACAGGGAGATGGTGGAGGTCGAGCTTCCCAGCCCACTGTCTGTGACTCTCGGCCAGGAAGGGGTTGAGGCAGGATGGGGCACTCGTCTTGTCTCTCCTGAGCACGGGTGTGGCCCTGGGGTCTCAGGCTGCAGCGCAGTTGGCGTCACAGAATCCACTGTGAGGTCACTACGGGGCGGTGGGGTGTGGATATTCAGACAGAAGGCAGCAAGCCACTCTCAGATATATGGTTCTTTATTTAAACTGCAGTAAAAGAAAGCTGGAGTCAGCTCTCCAGGGATATTCCCCGGAGCCCCGGGGCCCTTCTGCAGTTTCTACTTCCAGGTCCTATTTAATGAGCTGTGAAGGTCACTGTCTCCCTGATCTCGGAAGTCACAGAGCCAACCATCTCCAGCTCCTGGCCACTGTCCCCTGCCTCCACGATGGCCTCCAAGGTGTTCTTCTCCACTGTCTTCGCCGTGACGTCCACATCTCTGCCACGTGGTGAGCCCCCTGCTTTTGTAGTAAGGTTGGCTTTGACGTTCCTCCAGAAAGAGCCGATCTTGCCGAGTCTCTTGCTGGAACCCGAACTAGTGGTAGACAGGCTCCTTCCGGATTTGGGAGAGGTCCTCGACTCCTTAGTGACGAGGGTGGGGCTGACACCTTTGTGCGAGCTGCCCGTCCTGCTTTCCTGTGGGCTGCTGCGGCGGCGTTTCTCCTTTCTGTCTTCTCTGCTCGCTCGGTGGCTGGATGAGGACTGGCTGGAGGATTTTCGGGCTGTCTTGTCTCTGCTTGTCTTGCGGCGGTTCTCACCTGTCCTGCGGTGATGGGTGCTCCTGCCACTGAGCGCTCTGTCCTTCTCCCTTCTCTCCCTCGTGCCCCTCCTCTCCCTGTGTTCCTTGCTGGCTTCGGCGCTGGCGTGGGCGTGCCGCCTGCCCTGGGGTCCGCTCACGCTGCTGTCGCTCAGCAAGCTTGAGATGGGAGGTTCCTCTGCCGGACAGTTGTCTCTTTCTCCAGCAGTCTCGCTGGTGGGTTCTATTTTGGCAATCGCCACACTCACGGTGCCCTCTGGGGAGATGTTCGTGGACGCGCTGGAAATATGCTCTGAGGACCCGCTGGCAGCCCCTGCCGCAGCCACCTGGATGCTCTTTGGAGACTTGCTGGCAGTGCCTGCAATGGCGATGTTGCTCTTGCTTCCTCCTAGGATGGCTCCTCCTGTGATGCTGCTTGCATCTCCAGACTTGGTCCCTGCCAAACTCAAAGCACCTGCAGTGCCCACAGCTGCCCCAGCAACTGCTACCTCTGTGGTTGCCCCTGTTGCCGACTCTTTGGCAAAATCTGTAGGTTTTGTTTTGGGGGTGGATGCATCAGGCACACCGATGGGTTTGTAGGAGTGTTGGACCCCCTCCCAGCCAGCATAAGCGGCAGAGGTGGCCCCGCACACCTCAGAGACTATGTGGAGGCTCCTGATGCTGACCTGGTCCTGATCCCCCTTTCCTTGCAAATCCTCGCCTCCCAGGCTCATCCTGTCTTCCTCAAACACGGGCATGCACATGTCCTCCGCTGGAACGGCATACGTACTGCTGTTACTGTCCACAGGCGGCCGCAGGAAGTAAATGAGTTTTTCCCAATAGGCAAAGAGGTCTTTCCATACATCTAGAGGTGGACACAGCTGCAGGTAGCAAGAACGGCCGGTGGCGAACTTTAGGCGCAGGTGTTGTTTCTCACGGTCGTGAACAGAGATCCTTACAAACTTCAAGGGAAGGAGCCTGGTGAGCTCTAAGGCCTCGGCAGCCTTGCGTTTTCTTCCCTTGGTGGGCTGGCCATGTCCACCGTACTCTTCACAGCCGGTGGCCGGTCGGGCCAGCAGCATGACGTCAGGGAGTGGGAGGCTGGGGCTGGTGCACGCGATGCCCACGGTCACCACTCGGACACGGTTGTGCACGTCAATCACTTCTCCCCTTTTGGTGATCTGGATAAAGTCGCTCTCAAATATCGGTGCGTACTTGAATATGTCGTACTCTCCCTTGTACAGCTGTTGCTGCAGTTTCCCCATCCTGGTGTTGAACATGCCCACCCCAGAGCCACTCTTGGCCGTGTAATATGGCAACAGATAGTCGCTGTTCATGGCTCCCGGAGTGTCCCTTGGCCTCGTTGGCAGGTGAGGGAGCAGCGGTGCTCCTGGGTCACAAAGATGGCTCTGCAGCAGGTCTCTCCACCCCGCCCCACCCCACAGGCCCCCCCTTTTGCCTCAGAGCCCCCCGGAGGCCGAGGTTGGGGCGGGGGCACAGATGGTTGCCGTAGAGATGCAATGGCGCGCGCAGACTACAGACTGAATCTCCTCGCTGATGTGGAGACGCGGGGTGGACTCCCGAGAGGGCTTCCGGGTCTAACCCCAGCCTCCACCTCTGATTCTTGCGTCTTCCTGACAGTCTACAAAGCACTGTCCGAGCAAGAGAAATGACCACAGTCTTGGCCTAAGTCTCTGAGCAGCCATATTTATCCTCTGTTGCCCTTTGTGACCTGTCACTGTCACACACCCCTTTGTTTTCATCCCCTGCTGCCCCCGCCCCACCCAGGGCAGGGCCACCATCCTGACACCCTACTCCGCCAACAGAGGACAGGCCCACCCTGCCAGGCACTCAGGTGAGTGCCAAAATAAACATTTTTTCAAATGAGAAAATTTTGTGTGGCTTCTCCCCTGTCCCCTCAATTCAAAAGATTCAGCAAACAGACAACATCTATAGGAATGCTAGAGGATGGGATAAATTTGAACCATTTGAGTTACATGGTTTAATTTTACAGAAAAACCTAGAATTGGCAGTCTTGGTTCTTAGCCCGTTCTTTCACAAAATCTCAGTAAATGTTAACGATGATGATCTTTAATAACAACCTTAACCTTTAATAATAACATTAAACATTATTTCTCCTAGGTGCCAAACTATGTTCTTCACCTATAATCGTAAGAACCCATTGAGCTTGGGACAATTGCTACTATCCCCATTTTACAGGTAAAGAAACTGAGCTTTTGTCCCTTACCTACATTCATAGAACTAATAGATGGTGGAGGCATTATTGGAATCCGGGCTTAGCTGGTTTTAAAGTCTTCGTTGTCAGCCACTGTAGTACTTTGCCTCACAAGGAAAGCTTGGGCCAGCCACGTGTTTTCAACTGGACTGACTTAAGAAGACCAATTTGGTGCATTGTTGGAAGTTGCACAATTAACTTTCTCCGTGTGTGTGTGTGTGTGTGTGTGTGTGTATTTGCGGATGTACGTTATGGAGAATCCAGGACAACCACTTCGGACAGGGGCTGGGCTGAGCCGGGGATGAAGTTTCCCAGGGGTCCACCTCCGTTCCTCCCCTCGCTCCCCTCCGTTATGCTTGTACAAACACCCTACGTAGGGGAGCCCAGTTATTCTCTTGAGACCCCCAGTTTTTGCTCCCTTCTCCCTACTTTCTGCCCAGTGAAATGCCAGGCAGAGGAGAACAGGAGAGAGGTGTGAGCTTACATGCCAGGGGCCTGCCAAGGCCCTCCTGAACTAACCTCCCTCCCACGCAGAAGTGGTTTGGAAGCCGTTTATACCTGTGGGAGCACGGGCCGTTCTGCCACCTGCTTGTCACCATTCCCGCCAAGCTAGCCACGGAATCAGTGATTTCCAAACCATTACTTGAAACTTCTGAGAAGGATCCTCTGCTCCCAACTGTCTTTTCTCCCAATTTGATGGTTATGCCTGGAATCCCACCTTAGAGATTCATTCCCTGAGGATAAAGGCACTTTCTTAGAATGCACACACCTGTCCGTCAGTGGATGGATGGGTAAGCAAAATGTGGAGTATCCATATAGTGGAATATCATTCTGCCACGAAGAGAATAAAGGACTGTCACACGCTTCCACGTGCCGAGGCTTGAAAACATTAGACTGAGTGAAAGAGCCAGACACAAAAGACCACGTATTATATGATTCCATTTATATTAAATACCCAGAATAGGCAGATCCATAGAGACAGAAAGCAGACTGGTGGTTGCCAGGGTGGTTGCCACCTCCTCATCTGTAAGGTGGGGATGACAGTTATGAGGATTAAATGGGACCATGCACGTGGAGTGTTCAGCTCATTGCCCTACTCAGTAAATGTCAGATAGCATTAGCATTAGTCCCCATGGTCCTTTTAGCCTCGGTGTGAATTCCTTCCCGAAAGAAGTTTTGGATGAGACCTAGAAAAGCTTCTGCAGTTAGAGCCACCGTGAGAACGCAGGAGGAAGCTCCGTGGGCAAACTTGACCTCCTTGCAGGCAGATGTCAACTGGAAAGACTGTTCACTCTGCAGAGAGCCAGCTCTGCAACCCAACCAGAGGGTGCGGGACAAGGGAGAGAGGAGAAAGCTTGACAGGATTTGGGTGTCAGGGGTTTATTGAAAGCTCTTGGGGAGAAATTAGGATAAAGATGGAAAAGGACTTCGGCTGTTGACGGAAAGTGAAAGTACTCAGTCTCAGAACCCCTGTCCGGGGCCAGAACCCTTTAAACCTTTTTACTCTGAAACAGGTGTCTGGCCAGATCTCAGGGAAAGACCAGGGGGGCAGGAGGGAGGTGATGGAGGGTGGCTTTCCATGCCCAGCTAGTGTGACGTCACCACCCCCAGTGGGACAAAGACATTGGCAAGCCAGGTGTTTGATTCTGGCTGCGGCCCCACCTAAATTTATTCTCTCAACTCCTCCCTCCTCAGCCTTCTCTCTCCTTCAAATGTCAAACAAGATGAACTAAACGCGACTTGATGGTTAACACATATTTATCCTTTTCTTTATTAAAATATCAAAACACAAACTTGGCTACAGAAAACAAAACTACTTTTAATTTATTTGTTCAAAGAACTTACAGTTACACTAACTATACACAGTGCAATTCTCAGATCACTTTTTCTTGCCATAGCCACCCTCCCCCGCCCGCCACCCCCATCCATTCTCGTCCATGGCAGTTTACAAATTGTCTTGAGTTTCTCAATGGCTGGTGGGGTGGCGCCTCTAGCCATAACCAGAAGGTAAATCCAAGGGCGGTTTCCCCGCCTCCATCAAGATAAAGAACATGGCTTCTCTTGGAAGAAGTGGTGAATGGTACTAACATCAGATAGATCTTTACAGATGAGGAAAGACCCTGGGTGTGCAATTAAAGCAGCAAAATAAGGACACCTGTGTCACAAGTGCTAGTCTGAAGGAAACATACGTGAGTTCAAAGAAGCAGGTACACTGTTCCATGTGGATGAATCTAACATTTAACGAAGCCAGTGTCTCTCTGAACAATGGCACTGGTAGCAGAGTAGCCAATTTTTCTTTCCAGCCTGTGAGTGTTTTTTTTTTTTTTTTTTTTTGAGACAGAGTCTCACTCTCTTGCCTGGGGCGAGTGCCATGGCGTCAGCCTAGCTCACAGCAACCTCAAACTCCTGGGCTCAAGCGATCCTACTGTCTCAGCCTCCCGAGTAGCTGGGACTACAGGCATGCGCCACCATGCCCGGCTAATTTTTTCTATATATATTTTTAGCTGTCCCATTAATTTCTTTCTATTTTTGGTAGAGACGGGGTCTCGCTCTTGCTCAGGCTGGTCTCGAACTCCTGAGCTCAGGACGATCCGCCCACCTCGGCCTCCCAGAGTGCTAGGATTACAGGCGTGAGCCACGGCGCCCGGCCCTGTGAGTGTTATATATATGTGCACAAAGAGCAAGGGAGCCTGGCTCTATTTCAGAGCTAAGGCATCCTATGCCCTGGAAATTCCAGGAAATTAGGTGAAATACCTTTCTTTGAATGACCACACCCATCCAGTCTAAAATTATTCTCTTTCTTTCTCCCATCCCCCTTCCCATTCTTTTCTGATATATCTTTGCAACAATGAGACACACATTTGAACGCAACAAATGCAATTCGAATGAATAATTCTTTAAGAGGAGTTCTGCAGCAGAACATTAGGTGTCAAAGTTGAGCAACAGGTGTATGCTTTAGGTGTTTGTACCTTCAGAGAAAATGATAGTTAAGGTGTTTTGCAAATTCAGATTTTATATCAAAATTCTGTCTTAACACCAAACAGTTGATCTAAAGGATGTATCTGGTGCTGTGTTTCAGGGATCGATTATCAGGTACCATAGACTGAGGAATAGGATTGAAAGTCAACTATCCCACCTAGTGGTGTCCCAAAGAACAAAGGGTGACCACCTGGAGAATTTTTAAAGCTAAACTCCTCCCACAATGGAGAGGAGAGAGGGCAGGGAATGTTGACTAGATGTCAACAACCAACAGATTTAAAAGAACAGAAACCAGCACAACACATGTTTGCCATGTCTTGGTTCTAATATTTATTATATTGACAGGTTAGGAATACTAGGATAAATAATATTTTCTCTTACAGAAAATTGTAATGATACTACTGAGTAGGATTAAACACTCTGAGGATTTCACAGAAACATCAGAATTTTAACAAGACAGTAGCCAGTTTTTGTGGCCAGTGTGAGTGACTTCTCACAGCTGCAAATGCCCTGGGCCATATTTCTTAAAACAGCTACATGACAAAAACAATGCCATTGACACCCAATAATGCTAAAGCCTGGGCATCATCTGGCCTTAAACATGTCTCCACTGACTGTGGTTTTCTACCACCAGGAAAGGAAAATGGAATATTCTTTGGCTCTTCCAGCCTAGAAATAACTCCTGACCTAAGTCACTGAGTGGAGAGTCCTAACCCTTTGGAAGTTGGACTTTCTTTCTGCTTTCTTCCTGCGACATTGGAACTGAGTCTGCAACAGAGGTCCTGCTGTCATGCCCATGGATTTTGCATTAATACCAGGAGAATTCTGACAAGCTCTTCCGGCCACTTGAACATTTTGTGAGACACTGCACATGGTGACAGCCCCCCCAAGCTCTCAGAAACCAGATTCCGAGGGAAATCATGTAAAAGTCACACCAGTGTTGTGCCAAACAAACATCAAAAGAGCACAATGCCTAGTTTTGAAATGAATGCCTTGCACACAGTAATTCCTGGACAATAACAGCATATTTGCTAGAAAGCACAACCCTGGCCATTGCACAACTTCGCTAAACACCGTTCTCACTCCATGTCCCCTACAGGTGACGATGGCAGCCTCAGTGGAGGTGGTGGCCCCACCCCACCTACCCAAGATTCAGACACTTCTGCATGAATCCTAGCGGTGGGCATCCTGGTTTTTACAGAATCCAGCTGAAAGGTGGGCAGGACCCTAGCCAGGGGCCATCTGGAACATCTAAGAATGGCCAGTGTTTTAAGGCCTAAGTCCTGGAGTTGAGGCAAAGGTGCACTTGCCCTGATCCGAGATCCACTCTGGGGCAGAACAGAAAGGCCCACTGAGTCCCCGCGGGCCCTCCCACCTCGACGGTTCTCTGCTGCTGGGATTCTAGAGGTGCACAGGAAGTCAGCTCTCCAATGGCTTCAGGGTTTTGGGTGTAAAAGGAGGATTCAGTGAGGACTCCCCAGTTGCCCCCACGCTGTGGCCACTTAGCTCTGTAATGTTCCTTCTTTTATCTGTTGGATAAAGAGGTTTCTCTCGTCTTCCGGAGTCCGCCCATTCTGAGCCCGGACAATACACGTGGGCCGATGAAGGTTGAGCATGTATATCAAATGCTGCTTCTCGTTCTTGAGCTCCTCGATTTGGGCCTTCAGTTCGGCATTCACGCTCTCCAGCTTCTCTGACTCCTGGGGGATAAGCGACAGAGACATTAGGAATGGAGCCCAGGGCCGGTGGGGAGGGGGAGGCCCGGGGTGCTGTCTGGACGGTGGAGGGCACCCTTGCTGAGGGAGATGGGAGAGCAGCACTAGTTGGGGGGAACGCAGACCCCGGAGAAGCCTTTGAACATGGGGGCTCCTTCAGAGGAGCTCTGGAGATGCCGCAGAGGTAGGCTGTGAGTCCACTCACTCTGAAGCTGCCGGGGAACAGTTCAGAGACCTCCTTTGCATGAGTCCGAAAGCCCACAGGCAGGTCTTCTAGACCCGAAAGAGCCTTGGGGGTTGGGGGAGAAATTCCGACTCATGGTGCTTAGTCTTTTGTGAGTCACTGATCTCACTGAGAAGCTCATCTCCCCAGGAAAAAAAGTGTTAATCCTTGGCAACACACAAAGTTTCCTAATTTTCACTGACCCCCACCCTGAAGCAATCGACAGAGCCCTTGGGCACCTGTGGAACCCGGGTTAAGACTCTGCCCTGGCCTGTCCACACTTGGGGGAGGGACACACCCATTGGGAAGACTGCCAGGCACCATGGCCCACGCCGCCTGCCCACAAAGGCTGTTCCCTGTCTTGTTTCTCAGGAGGGGCTGGCTGAACGCAGCCAGGAGCTCAGATTGTCAGATGAGCCAGGGAGAAGGGCTGTAGAGTTAAGAACCAGGCAGGAATGCAAAGAAAGTGTAACCACTGCCTGCGGATTAAGGAAATAACTTGTTTGAAGAGATTAACTAACGGCTTTTCACAGTGAGCCAAACGAGAGCTGGCAGCTTCCTTTTCTCGGGCGAGTGTGCAAGTGCAGCTTCTTTAACTGTGCTGGTGGGTCCCACAGCCTGGAAGCTGCTGGACACACATGGACTGGCAGAGGCTGCTGCGAGTTGGGCAGCAGATGCGTTCACACACCTGCTTCTTGTCCAGAGTCACGTCCACTGTGCTAACAGCTTTGTTACCTCCTCATTCTACAACTGGCATTTCTGCTACCAGCTACGAGGCCCTTCTTGTGAAAACATGACCAGGTAGCGGCCATGAGGCTGGTGGCAGACAGGCATGAGCCAGAGGCAGGGGACGGCTAGAAGGCACTCACTTTCTGCAGGCACTCCGTCTTCTCCTTCTTCTTGTTCCGGCACTTGGCGGCTGCAATCTTATTTCTTTCCCGTCGCCTCTTTTTCCTTTCATCTTCTTCAGGGGCTACCTATAAAAATCCAAAAGGTACACATTTAATGGGAGGCAAGAAATGCCACCCACCTCAACACACAGCCTTTTACTGCCAACGAAAACTGGCAGACCTAATGCTGGAGGACCCGGAAGAAATAAAGCCCTAGATTTTTGCATCAAACTCCTACACACGCACATACACAAAAACACACGCACACATGCACACACACACTTGAGAATGAACAAAGAAAATCAAAGAATTGTTAGTTAAAATTATATTGGCAATATTAGTAAACTTAAATTTAGCCTACTTTTTTTTTTTTAAAGAAGGGGGTCTCACTATGTTGCCCAGGCTGGTCTCAAACTCCTAAGCTCAAGTGATCCTCTAACCTTGGCCTCCCGAAGTGCTGTGATTACAGTGTGAACTACCACATCTGGCCTCAATTTTAGCCTACTTTAAAAACTCATTTGGATTTTGAAATGACTATGATATTCAAATTGATAACTATTGTTACTGACTGTAATGGTTTACAGCTGGAAACAGATTCTGCTTGGTAAATATATCCTTTTCCCTAGAATGAGAAACGACCTCAGGATCATCACCTTGCCACCCTCTCTCTGCCTCTTCTTTGGTTCAAGACCCAAGGACAACCCCATTCATCTCTATCTTCACCTGGGGCATGACAGCATCACCTTCCTGAATTTGGAAGAAGCCCATGGAGCTCCTGGAAAAGAGGTACCTGAGCCCATTCCCAGCCAAAGTAGCACTAATCAGCCCACGGCTTGGGTGCCACCTGCAGGTGGTAAACTAGAACCAATAAATAAATACAGATCTCCCTGTGCCTCACCCCTGGGCCAGCCCTGGGGATCCCCAGAGAATAAAACGCTGTCCTGCTTTGGGATCTGGTCCTCCATGGAAGTTCACTCAGATCTGGACTTTGTCTAAGGACCGATGGAAAATTAGTGACATTCAGTCATCGGATATGGCTTAGAGCCTGGGTCCAACTGGGATGAAGCACTCACAGTGGGCTGAGTGGGTGACAGCATGGGCTGCCAGTGTCAGACTCCGTCACGTCCCTGTCCTTGCTCTGGACAGAGAGAAGTGTGTGGGAGCCACACCTCAAACCACAGAGTTCCTGGGATGCACCGCTACAAAACCCGGATGTAAACCCCGGCCTTTCCCTTCTCCTCCTGCGTCATCTCCTGGCCACATCTGCCTTGTTCTACCACGTCACCTTCGTGGAGGTGACGGGGATCTGGGAAACAGGCTCACGCTGCCTGGACACATGGAACGTCCAAGGCTTTCACAGGCTTGGTGTCTTATTTTAAGGTGATATGTATGGCAACCAAGGGGATCAGAATATTCAACTAGGTTTTGGTGCATTCTCTTCTCAGCAGGTAAATCTGCTTGTTGAACTGACCTAAGATCAGAAGGCCATTTGGTGAAGCCAGAATCAGAGCAGATGAATTGGGATTTCAGGAGCGTTTTCATGAATCAGGCTGCCTGTTTCTTCCTCTGGAGAACCCTCCAAATATCCTTCCAAAATGCTTTCCTTCTTTCTATGGGAATCCTACTACTTCCATTGCTTCCTGTTATCTTAAGGTATTAAATTAGGGAAAAAAATCTCCCCGAGTATCCCAGGGTCTACTCTACCCTGTCTAGTATTGGACTGGGCACCCATAAACATTTTGTGGGGAATGCAGCCTCCCTCTGGGGCCTCCCCTGAGGTTAACTGGGGGCACAGCTCATGCCCGATGATGCCTTATGAATACAGCATCTTAAGTACCAACAGTTCCAGCTACCATTCATTGAATGCTAACTATCAGCTAGGGCTAGGCCCTCTGCTAGACCCTTAATAAATGTCATCTCATTTAACCCTCAGATCAATCCTAAGAAGGAGTCATTACAGTATCATAAAGATTCTTAACTAAACTCCTTTTAAATTCAGTTTTTTGGGCCAGTTCCACTTCCCTCTTGCCCAAAGGCTGCAATCATGCCAGTTAAGTAAGCTTGAAACACTCCTATTTTACAGCGTTGAGGGAAAGGCCAACAAAACGGCAGAACCTTGGCTCTGACATCCTTGAGCCTCCAAAGCATCACCAGCGACCACCTCCTAGACCTGTCGCCATGTTTGTCAGTCCGGGTGCCCTATGCGAGGTTGCCGAGTGTGGACAGTGCAAGTGTTTGAGACGGAAGTGAATTTGGAGCAACGCCTGGTACCGAGGCTGTGGGCACTGCTACAGGGGAGGGTGGGGCTGGCTGCCCGGTCCCTGTTCCACCCTCTGGGCGCTTGGGACCTGGTAGTGATGAAAATGACCAGCACCCTCCGTGTGCTTCAGAACAGCTCGGCACAGAAGGCGACCCCATTCTGACTCACGGCTTTAAATGCCATCCGTACGCTGATGACTTCCAGCTCTCCATCTCCGGCCAGACCTCCCCCTGAACGCCAGACCCACGGATCTAACTCGTCATCTCCACGGGGTGCAGAAAAGGACGGAATTCCTGCTCTGGCCCTCACCCGACCTCCTATAGCCCCAATAACGCAGCAGAGGACACGCCATTCTTGCAGCCATGCAGGCCAGAAAACGGGGGGTCACCCTCGAGTCCTCGCTCTCCTACCCCACAGCCAATCAATCTATCAGTAAATCAGCTCTGCCTTCAAGTCAGATCCGGGAGCCCGCCGTGATCGCGACCGGGCCCTCCTGCACTCACGTGGCTTGCCACCCCAGGCCCGCTTCTCTACGCTCTGGCTCTGCCTCCGTCTTGCCCCTACCGCCGTTCCCCGCATGACGCTCCGTCTCTCTCCTCCGTCAAGTCTCTGCTCAAAGGTCACTATCCGCAAAGCCCTCCCCAGCCTCCTAATTGAAAACAGCAGCTCTGGGAGGCCGAGACGGGTGGATCGTTCTGAGCTCAGGAGTTCGAGACCAACCTGAGCAAGAGCGAGACCCCGTCTCTACCAAAAATAGAAAGAAATTAATTGGACAGCTAAAGATATATAGAGAAAAAATTAGCCGGGTATGGTGGCGCATGCCTGTAGTCCCAGCTACTCGGGACGCTGAGACAGTAGGATTGCTCG
>RJWJ010028526.1:0-21337 GCA_004363605.1 Indri indri | reverse complement strand
AAAGAGGAACCATAACCAAACCAAACCAAAAAAAAAAAGTTAATCCAGTAGTGGAATTTTTTTTCTTATCTATCTAGGCTAAGAATTGTATTATAAGGACCAAGTTTAAAAACCTTAATTAAATAAGGAAAAAAAGTCTTTTTTTTCACCATTTAGCAACTAAAACACTGCAGATGTTCAATCATTCTTAAAGATTCCTGAAGAATTTTGCAATTAATAAAGTCAAAGCTGCCTGATTAATTTAACAATTAACGGAAGAGGTATAGCCTTTCCTTTTAGGCAAAATAGAGTAGCCAACTTCAATAGCTCAAGCAGCAGAGCAAGTAAGACTGAAACTGTGCCCTACAATTATGGGTCTTATTAACCAAAATCAGGTGTTATTTATATTCACAACCTGACTCAAAGAAAATTTGGAAAAGTGACCAAAAGTTTGCAGAGCATCTCACTAAAAGTATACGAAGTTACTCATCAGTGATGTTATCACCTCAAGTAAAACAACAAGAATCTATGACTATACTGAACATGTGAGCTAAGTGGTCCCTTCAGGCCTACCTGGTCTAGGGCTGCTGCTCACAGAATATGCCCTGTGCTTCTTACAGATGTGTGGTAGATTGGACTGCCCTGCCTTCTTGGAGTTAGATGGGGCCATGTGATTTGCTTTGGCAATGAAATTGTGAGCTAAGGTGATGAGTGTCATTTGCAAGAGGAAGCTTCTAGCTAGAGTTGCCAGATTTAATGGGTAAAATTACAGGACTCCCAGTTAAATTTGGATTTCAGATAAACAGCTAATAATTTTCCAGCATAAACGTGCTTCATGCAATGTTTGGGGCATACTTTTACTAAAAAATACATCTGGGTCCCTAAGGGAGTCTGATGAGCAGAGTCCCCTGCTGACCGGGTGTGTAGCATATTTAGGAAATAACCTTTGTGGGGTAAGTCACTGAGATTTTGGTTTTGGTCGTCGCCACAGCACACACTAGCCTGTGCTGACTGGTGGAGGCATTGCCTGCCGTGGAACCCTGCCACGTCTCATCCTGTAGGATTGGTGCTCTGTACAGAAGCCAGCATGTATATATTTTTTTAAATAATTAAATTATTTTTATACCTTTTCCCCTTAAGGTGGATTTAGGTGAAGGCAAGATTTGTTTCTGTTGTGAAGAATTTCAACCAGCCAAATGTACAGACAAAGAAAATGCCTTGAAACTCTTTCCAGTGCAGCCGTGTAGTGCTGTGCATCTGCTACTTAAGGTACCTGCCTAGATCCCCACCTCCACTGATAACACCCGCTGAGTCCCCAGAGAAGGCAAAGTTACTTGAAATATTCCTATCCGTTACCTCCCTCAAACAATTAAGCAGATATGAGCGATCCCTCATTGTGACCCAGAGTCAGAATTGAGTGCAGAAAGAACCACAGATTATGGTGTGTGTTAAATTATGTATGGACAGTTTTCTTTGTGTTCAGGAACTGTAAGATAGTAAAAAATGGAAAGAAGCCTGACTATATATGTATATGCACACGCACACACATATGTGTATATACATGCGCACATATATAGGATGTAGCTTTTAGCCAAACCTTTAAATTGCATGCTCACTTGTCATTGTTCCGATGCTCAAATTTGTTGGTTTCAGTGAGTCCTGTGGGCTGGTAAGTGCTACCAGTCTATGACACGTAGACTAAGGAGAGATAGTGACCAGAAACTATAGGTGAAATTTAAGCACTTTATCTCTTGTTTAATAAACAACAACTATAATAAGCAAACAAGATTTTAAAAACAAAGTAATGATTCCAGTTGAAGAGAAACACACAATCAGCCTTTATCAGGGAATTGGATGAAAATCGTGCCCTGACTCAAAGAACATTAGCCCAGTGAGTGACAAAATCAGCTGGTGATCCCTGAGGTTCTGGCTTGTGGAGATTCCACCACCGCCGGCTTTCTTTAGATCTTGTCTTGGGGTTATTTTTGGTGGGGGGCAGGAATCTCTATGCAAAGAGAACAGACTATTTAAAGCTGCCAGCCCTGGGTTCTGTGGGATGTAGAAATGGCCTGCTCTCTCTGGCTTCTGCAGTTTTGGTAGCTGAGTCACCCCCAAACTTTCTGAGCCAGACCTGAGCTTGGGGAAAGCCCCGCTATGGAGCCAGGATTGTAGCAACAGCAACTTTTGGAATGGTCTTTGTTGCTATTTTGAGACGTGTGTTTAGAGGAGAGAAGTCCTATTTACACTGGGGCTGGCCTGGCCCCTGCAGCGTCCTAGTTGGGTGCTCAGGGCAGCACGGCCAATTGCTCCTGAAATAGAATCAGTGGTCACAAATTAAGCAGTGTGTGTCCTGGGGGGAGGCTGGCAATTTCTGTCCCTGTGGACACCAGCTTCAGAAGAGAAATGTGTTGCTCTCTTGGAAGGAACGTTTCCAGATAGTGTTGTGATACTTGCAAAAAGGAAAACTGTAATACCAGGTCTTTCTGGGACAAGAAGCTTCTAAGATAAGTGTTTGGAATTAAGAAGTACACGTTAGTGCATGAATGTCATAATAATAGCCAGCATTTATTCCAGCACTTTCGATGAGCCAAACACCACCTACATTCTTTACATGCATTTGCTCATGAGAATTGTCTTATCGGGATAGTATTATTATTATTCGTAACATTTTTTACACTGCATTCTGGTCATCTGTGTTGAAGTACGTAGTGGCATCATTGTTTCCTTGCTCTAGAAAGTCCTGTTCGCCCTCTGTGCCTTGAACGCCCTGACCACCACCGTCTGCTTGGTGGCTGCCGCCCTCCGCTACCTGCAGATATTCGCAACCAGAAGATCCTGCGTCGTAAGTCTGTGTGGGTGGCGTGACCGCCTTGGCTGAGCCAGCCCGCAGACCCTTTTGCGTAATGCATTGCTTTTCTCCCCGTGTCTCTGTAAAGAGGGCCGTTGCCTAACCGCGTGCTGTTTAATCAGGATGAATCCCAGATTTCTGTTGAAGAAGTGGAAGAACATGGCCGTATCCCAGACCCGGACGACTTCGTGCCTCCTGTGCCTCCCCCTTCCTACTTTGCCACATTTTACTCGTGCACACCCCGGATGAACCGCAGGTATCGTTCCTGCGTTCCCCTGCAGTCTTGGTGGGGTGCTCTGGGTTTTAAAGACTGATCGGTCTCCAGAAATCATCACATGGGCTCTGACTTTTCTTTGAAATTTAGACAGATTGTGTTGTTTTTCAGGGTTTTCTATTCTCTCTCTGTCTCTCTTTCTCCCTCCCTTTTTGTCTGATAAACCAGGTGAATCCAAAGAAAAGTCAAACTTTGACCTAAAGATATACGTTTTCAATTTCAATTAGCTTTCTAGGGAAAACTGACACCCAGGGAGATAACGGCTGTAATTTGACATGATTGAGAGTCACTGTTGCCCTGGAAACACTCCCAGTTATGCCAAATCGATGTTTCATTATAACACCGTCCGCAGGTCCCTACAATCATGAAATTCTTCCCACCCGTTAAAAAAATATTAATTATTAATCGCATCTCCCTGGTCTGGAAAAAAATAGACGCCATGCTTATTTTCCTTTTCAAATTCTAGCTCAAAATTTTGACTTTCCGTAATCTCAAGAATTATTATTTGTATTATAGAATGAAATGCTGCATGCGTTCATCTGATTGTTATCAACTTCTAGAATTGAACCTTTCTAAAGAATGACTTCATTTATTTATTCAACGAACATATAATCAATCTGCTGCTTGCTAGTTGCTGTGCTGGGTTATTGAAATTCAAGATGACTTAGACCTGCTTCCTCTTTTACAACTAAGGAACTCACAGTGAAGGTCATTAAAGTGAGTGTTGGAAGGATTACAGTAGTCCTCAAAAGAGAGACTTTGGATGCACAAGGTCCACCTAACCCAGAGTAGTGAGGTGGGTCAGCCAGCCGGGGACGGTTTCCTAGAAGAAGTGACCTTAAGCTGAGTTTAAAGTGTAAGCAAGCCTATGTTCAATTTTCCAAAAGAAAATCTTTGAATTCCACAGAAAAACTAGTGTCTTTAGCTTAATAATTCAGAGGGCCGAAAATTTCTGTTTTTTATCCCTGTAGTACACGTAGAGACTTGTCAAATACATTTGGTGCTAGGATTGGGGTTTTTGGAAAACCATTTTCCAACGTTCATGGCAGCCATATGTGACTTTGGCATAAGTCACCAGTGCAAGCTATCGCCCAGACGCTGTTGGTGTTCTTTTCATTGGGTTACCTTCCTGACTTGTCCCTCAGAGACATACCTGAGCCCCACCCCAAACCCTCCCCTGCTCACCTGCCCAGGCAAAGGCAGAGATGACCACTAAGCCAGAGGTGGTGTCAGCTGGGTGGACAGATGGCTTGGGGCAGGCCTGTGGGACAGCTGAGCCTCTCTGTTGTTCAGGGAGTGGCCTACTGGAATTTCAAAGTTTCATGGGCCAGGATGGCTCCCTAGACTTTCAGGAAATGAGCCAAGAACTACAGAGGCTGAAGAGATACAGCAAGAAAGCACATATTCTCCGTGTACCATAGGACACATTTGCTAAAACCTTCGCCCAGTCTCAGGCTGTCTGTAGAGGGCACATCGGACGATGGTAAACATGACTGTTATTTCATGATTGGGAAGAGAAATGCCCTCTCTGATAAGAAGAATTCCTTGGCTCTCTGAGGTTGTGGATGAGCGCTTGGTTGACCTAAGAGGAGGCGACAGACAGATTTAATTTCCTGCAGTGGCAGAAAGGGAAAGTGACTCATGTGGGTTTGGGAGCCGTGCTGTCCAGCTGCGCGCCCTGTAGACTCCGCGACCTTCCTGTGTCCTCTCTCCTTTCTCTTCTCTGCTGCACCATAAGAATGCTTATCGGTGCGGGTGTTTCTACTCTGCGGGGACCTGGGTGCTTGCTTGGATTTGTGCCTTTGAGTTCTAAGACAGCCTCCAGCCAAATCCAGGTTGGACGAAGATAAGCTTCTCATCAAGGGCTTGGGAACTTCAGAACTTCCCAGGAGGAAGGTGGAAGGAGAGGGTTAAAGCAATGAAAGAAGAGAGGAAGAAGATGCTGCCCAGTTTAAAATATATGCCTGGAGCCTAGAACATACCACCGATGGGCAAACACCTTCGTTTTCTGAAAGTCTACAAATACCAGAGTGCAGCCTACTTTCCTTTTTAAAATGGCTAAATTTATTCACATTTAGATACATATTCTATCAAAGATATTTTAAAATCTGGCTGACTTTAATGTATTCATGGTAAGAATCAACTTTATATACACTAGTTGCTTAACCCCAATGGGTCATTTTCTTTCTTGTGAGCAGGCAGGCAAGAATATTCATGAATGTTTTTTTTTAATATTTCCACAACCAGTTATGTTAATAGTTTTCACACAATAGAGTCTCCCCATTTCCTGTAAGGTATTACGACCTCTTGGAAGCGGTTTATTTACTTAACTGCTATAAATACAACCACTTCATCCATTGGTATCTCCTTGAGAAAAAGCATCTCAAGTTACTGTCATAAACAGAAACCCAACTGCAGTCAAGGCTCCTGTCCGAAAATGGGTTAGCCACTTTGTGAATTGCTTTGTAAGTACAGGCAGGGGCCGCACGCTGCGTCTCGCTACGCCAGGGTGTTGCACATTCTTAGAAAGTGGCTTGAGCCAGAAATCAAGAAAGACGGTTTCCCACCTGCTTCATGAATGTGGATCTGGTTTTGACTCTGGGGATGTTGCCTGTTAAAGAAAACTGAAGACTGAGGGGGTGGGAGCCAGGTTGTTGTGGGCATTTCTTGAAGTGGAGGACACTTTCCTGTCCTGAAGAATTCGAAACCTACATTGGGAGGTGCCTGGGGTTGAGGGGAGGTGCCTCTCTCCCCCCTCCACAGCCAGCAACCCAGAAACAGGAGCAGCTCTCTAGTAGACAGAGGAGGATCATTTTTTGGTTAAAGGTATATTTGTTGCAGCATTCCCCTGGGATAAGTTTTTAAGGTCTATTTGTAGCATTAAAGCAGAACGTGTTTCGCATGATCTGTTTGAATTTCCTCTCAGCTTCCGTGCTCATCAGCATGAGCCGGGGAAGGTTTTCTGGAGACTTTGGGATGAACTTGAAAAAGCCCAGGCTCTGGAGTCTCTGCAAAGAAGGGTGCCCCTGGGTGGGTGTCTCACTGTTTCTGAGCCTCAGTTTCCTCATTCACCTGCATCACCACATGGCTGCTGGGAGGATTGTTAGGAGATAATGGACATGAGAAGCTTTCTAAAAGTAAAAGCTTAGACCGTGCTCGCCCATTGTTAGTTGCACAGTTTAAAGTGTTCTTGGTATGTGTCCCACTCCTAAGAAACACTTAGTTCTCAGTCTTGCCTCTACCTTATCAGGCAGCAGTTTTCTAAAGACTGTCATTCTTAATAAAAATTTGATCAACTTTCCCAAATAGAACAGGGTTTTAATTTTGGCCACCGTGATCCATTTCCTTTCGCGGTGGCGCTCAGTCCTGGCTGTGCATGAGAATCCCCCAGGAACGCTGAAAACAGATTCCTGGGCCCCACCACAGGCAATTAGAGCAGAATTTCTAAAGGTGAGGCCTGGGCCAGCCAGCGTTTTAGTACTTGCCAAAGTGATTCTACTCTGTAGCTAGGGCTGTGAGTCATAAGAGATCAGGGGGAAAAATAAAACCCAAAACCAACCTGCCAGTCTATAGCAGACCTGTTTGCCTCATGGTCCCTTATTTACTCAAATGAGGTAAAATAAGAAGTTGCTTCATAGGAAAGAAACTTTCCTTTTATGTCAACTCTAGCAGCATCTTCCATCAAAATGGGGCTTTTATGGTCATTATAGTAATCGCCATAGAAGCTGTTTATTGTGTGATGAACTTGGATATAGTAAGCTCTTTCTTCCCCCCAGTTGTTTTTCTGGGAGAAGTTCTGCCGTGTTTTAGGATCTAAAGTGGAGCCCGTTCCTCTGACATCTTGGTCTTCAGCGAGCCCTCCCCTCTGTGAGCACGTGGGCCACCGCCACGTTGGGAATGTGGAACGGAGACTATCAGAGCTCACAGACACACAGGCAAACAAAGATGGGGGTATTAGCTGTCTAGGCGGGGGACACAGCAGAGAAGAAATACACGTGTCAGTGGTTGAGAAGGAAAAGTCAAGGGTTTGTAAGTGCTAGAAAGATGGCTCATGGGGCTTATGTTAATTAAGGATTGAAGACTGGCCCTCCGGAGAGGACAGGAGTCCATAGGTCTCGTTGATTAAAATAAATTGTACTGTTCCTTGGCCGGAAAGAATCTTCATCCAGTTGGGTCCAGGAAGGGTCTGGCTTCTCAGAGTCCCTCAGCATTTACAATTCTTACACTGCTTTGGTTAGATAGGAGGGCTGGAGTGGATGGAGCCCCTTGGCTAGTCCTCTTCTAAGGGGAGAATATCTTTTCCATGCTAACTTTGCCAGGACCCCTCCCTGCCCCCCGACAGAGGGACCCTTTGTGCTGGTGCTTCCCTTCAGCCTGGACGCGTGACATGTCACATCTGAGCCTGAAACATCCCCACTTCCGATGTCAGCACGTAACCTTCTTTCTCTCTTCCCTTTCAGGCCAAGCAGGGAATGAGTCTAGTTTACAAATATAAAAGAAAAAGCAGGAGAGCTTTCTCATCTTTTCGTTCAGGCTGCAGAAGTCTCATTCTTCTAGATCCCAGAATTCTAGAAGTTTTGTTGTTAGGAAGAAAGAGCATCAGACCTTTTTCTACTTTTTTCTTCCGCCAATCACATTTTATAAATGAGCACAAGGAATAAAATGAAACTCCTGTAAGATCAGAGAACACCTCTCCCCCAAAAGCAGTCCCCTGCATGTAGCTGGCCCCAGAATGTGTCTTTTCATCCATTCCTTTTAGGGCTTTTATTCTCTTTTGTACTTCAAGAGCAGATAAACTTTTGCTGTTATTTATTTTTTTCATTCTCTCATACTCCATAGCCTGAATACAGGCTTTCTGGGTTTTTGCTATGTATTTTATAATTTTTTAAAATTTAGTTTCTTCATTATCTAGATTCTCTTTTCTAGAATTTTCTATGAACATTGGCCAGAAATCTTGTGGGGGATTTTGTTTTTGTGTTTTATGTGCTACTGAGGGTCCCTTACCCACAGGGCAAAACCAAATCAAACAAACAAACAAACCAGTTATCTAAGAAGCACTTAAAAGGAAAACACATCTAACTTTATTTGGGTGAGGGAAGGCAGTTGGGAAAGAAAGTCTGTAATTTAGTAACCAATGGGGTTATAACACTTTCATTGGTAAATATAGCCAATGTAAATATTTAATGACGAAAGAATTTTTCAGTCCTAAACGATCTCCACTTAAAGGAGGGGAGGTGAAAAGTAAGAAGAGAGGAGAATGAGAAAGAACACAGTGGACATAGTGAAAGCCAACAGGATTGGGGAAGGGAAAGAAATTCAGAAGAGAAATCAAGTCGAGAACAGCAGCCACCATTTTAATTAAGTTAGCAGGACACGGAGTAGATTTGTCTACTGAAGTTCAGCTTCTCTGCATCCACATTGTACGTTTCAGCAAAATGTGAGAACCTTTAAACCTGTCTTGTGTACTCTGAAATCTTGAGTTTGCTATAGCTTTGTTGGTGGTGGCGGTGGTGCTGTTCGTATTACAAATCAATGCAAATCATTTTGCCAACTTGGCTGAGTTTACTTTATCAAGGTTAGGAGAAAACAGAAAGTGAACCTTCCTTTCTTTTCCCCCTGGCATTACCCTTAATATAGCCCGGTTTTAAAAAATCCGTCAAGTCCCCAGCAGCTCGCACAGTGCCTGGCGTGAAGCAAGTTTTCAATCAGTGTGTGCTGCATGGCCGGCTTTAGGAAAGGTCACTCCGACTGCTTGCTGCTTTGACTCTGAGCTAGGATACTGCTCACTTTTTATTTTAAATTAATTCATCCTTTCAAATATTCTCTTAAAAAATACAGATTGAGTATCCATTATCCGAAATGCTTGGGACCAGAAGTGTTTCGGAGTTCATATTTTTTCAGATTTTGGAATATTTGCGTAGACATCATGCACTATCTTGGGGATGGGACACAAGTCCAAATAAGAACTTCATTGATATTGTATGTACATCCTATACACATAGCCTAAAGGTAATTTTATATATTATTTTAAATAATTTTGTGCATGAAACACCTGTCAGGTAAGGTCAGGTGCGGAATGCTCTACTTTTAGCATCATATTGGCATTCAAAAAGTTTTGGATTTTGGAGGATTTTAGATTTCAGATTTTTCAGATTAGGGATGCTCAGCCTGTAGTGAGTTTCTGTCATGAATCGGACAGTAAGGAAACCCAGGTAAGAACTTTTGTCATGTACTAATGTAAGAAATAATTGAGTTTTTCTGAGTCCTTAGTTGTCATTTTTAAAATTGAGGTGAAATTCATTTAACATGAAATTAACCATTTTAAAGTGCACAGTTCAGTGGTATTTAGTACATTCACAAAGTTGGGCAACCGTCACCTTTATCTAGTTCCAAAGCATTTTCATCACTTCCAAGGAGATCCTGTACCCATTCAACAGTCACTCCCTGTCCCCTTCTCCCCGCAGCCCCTGGCAACCACTAGTCTGTTCTCTGTCTCTATGGATTCTTATTTGCCTTTTGACAGGTAGGTTTCAAAGGAATGGTGGGGTTGCGTTTTACACACTGTCACTTGCCTAAGGAACTCTGGGCACTCTGTCAGAGAGCAGCTTCTGTTATTCTCCTCCCCTGGCCTGGGAGGATGAGGTGCGGAGGGTGAGTGGTTTCCCCCACAGTCTAACACAGGCCAGTGTCTGGGAGCCGCTATGGTCGTCCGGCCCATCTGTAGACATGCTCCCTGATGTCAAGGTGCTTTTCCTAGGATGGTTGGTCCTGATGTCATTCCACTGCCACATATCTATGGAGCGCGCATTAAAGGCGTGGAAGTGTTCTGTCCTCTGGACCCCCCGCCGCCATACGAAGCCGTGGTGAGCCAGACGCACCGGGAGCAGGTATGGTGACTGCAAGTAGGAAGCCCAGCACGCCTCCCAGAGAACAGCAGGGACACTGTGTCCTGCCCGTCTTTTTAGGGAGTTCGCTGGGGTCTGAGGAGGGGTGAGTTGAATATCAAGAAAATAACCCTCTTTTTTCCTGTGATGCAGGGATCTTCATTCCAAATGCCAGAAGGGTCAGAAGCTGCTGCAAGCCCACTGGAACCAGTCTGCACACAAGTGACTCAAGGTAATAGATATGTTATTGCTGCCCAAAGTCATGGTTTGGTTGATTAAAACATGATGAAGTAATGTCTGGTGTATTGTTGGAGGTAAAATATTCTTGGAGCAAGTCATTCAAGCTACATCCTCTTTTTCAGGTGCAAAAACACTGTCAAATCTTAGGGCTTATCAGTGGGAGATAATATGTGAACAGACAAAAAAAGATAAGATATCCTTACCATCTTTTATGAATAACCAGACTGTTCTCAGGAACCCATGAAATAGATTACAGAGTTTAATTTGGCATTCCTGTGTTTTCCGAGCTATGATTTTCTTTCTCCTGTTAAAATTAGATGGACTTTTTTGCAGAGAAAAAAGAGTTTCATTTACTGCAGGGTGGTTTGCTGTAAGATTGTGCTGTGTCATTTATAACCTGGGGCCCGGTTCATGCTGCCTGAGCATCGGGTGAATTCTGATTTTCAGTCCCACGTGAAATACTAGAGTCAGTTTACATTTATCCTTGCAATTTAAGGGAACATGGTTATGGCTTTCTCTCTTTGGGAAGGTTTTAAATGGCTCAGAGAATTGTCCACCAGGACAGAATCGCAAATGGTAATAAATAATGGATCCATCAGCAATTTTAGATGGAGGAGATTTTTCAGTAGTACCATTTGGAATGGCTTTCCGTTCTGTTCACGTTCCGTCTTAAGTAGAATTATGAGGCAGCGTTCTGTTCTTCTAAATACGTTTGTAATTTTTCCATTTTTAAAGACAGTTTCCCAGACCACAACTTGGGCTCACAAATGATGATTTTATTTTCCTGAGCATAAGTCATTCAATTCCAGAGTGATTTTACTGATCTGTTTAGCCCGGCATGCACTCTGGGTTGCGCCGATAAGTCCTCTGCCAGTATTTGGTCTGCAGTCCACAGAGCGGCCCCCTCACCTGGGCAGGTATTACCTTCAGCAGAACCAAGCTCATCCTGAATGATCAGAAACTCTGAAATGCCTGGGAGTTTTCCCCTATTGCATGCACCAAGATGCTTCAGTGGATAAGATTGGAAGCACCTTTAGAAAAAACTGACATTTTGGCATGGCTTATTTTGCTCTAGCATTTAAATTTTTTTTTTATTTGTTCTAGGTGTGGAGGGCTGGTTTGGAGAGGCAAATTTTCCCACAGTGCTGGGAAATGAAAACTTACTGGGCCTGCAGCCTAAATAAATGTTATTAACTCTAGTACCCATGCCCCGGCAGGTTTGGGCTCACAGGTGTTTCCTGCCCTACATTTTGAAGACTGCAGCTGGTGAAATAATTTATGTTTCTCTTCCTTTTTTAAAAAAAAAAAAATCAGGTGGGGACATTCCTAACACACCTGGAGAAGAAAGCACATCCATTTCAACGCCCAGCTCAACCCTGGTGCAGCCGGTGAGAAGCCGGAGAGCCCTCCCGGCCCTGAGGACAAGATCAAAGAGCGACCCTGTGCTCCATCATTCCGAGGACAGAGGTGATGTTATTCCCTGAGCTCTTTGCAGAGCACTGTGCTTATTTGCCTAAAGGTGCCAGGTGAAAGCAAGTGGCTCCGGCAAGCCCAAGGCCCTGCAGTTTAAGTGGTAACTTGACGGAGGTTAAGAGGTCTTCGGAAAGTGAAATATTCTACATGCACACTGGGAATATACATCTACCACATCTTTTAAGGATGGTAGGGTTTTTGTTTTTTTTTTTTTTTAAGTCATCATCCAAAGCACTTGGTTCCCATGATATACCATGCTAGGTGCTACATAAGGACCATTATGCACACCTAGTTCTGATGCCTAGATGTTACAGTCAGGTGGGAATATACATTCTCCTTAAGGAAAACGTCAAAGGGGGGTAATTTTTTTACTCCGTCTTCTATAATTTAATGTTTTATTATCTTTTTATTGTGTATGAGTAGATGAATTATTGAAATCTGACCTTGTTTTAAGAACTTTAGATAGAGTGAAACATGCAGGTTCATACCCGTCACCTCTCTCCCTTTCTGTGATGAGTTTGTGTATAGATGTTATTTGAATAATTAAAAATGTAAGCATTTTAGAATAACAACATGGCGACCTTTTTCTCAATCTATGACTGCCTGAACATCTCCAAATATCTCTTCATTGTAGAAAATTGTAAAAAGTAAAGGAAATAGAGGAAGAAAATGAAAACCTTCTGTAATTCCACCAGCACGGGCTTCCTTTTGTGAACTAGTCTAAGAATTGGCCTCTGTTCTTCTAAAACTCTGTGCAGATAAGACTTTGACAGTCCTCCCGCCCTGCTGTCTCTCAGGTCCTGTCTTGAGCCTTTCCAGTCTCTGTTCTGCCCCTCTCACAGCCTGTGTTATCTGCCACAGCTCTGGACTGACTGCGTGCGAGCCAGAGAGAACACTCCTCTTGTCTCTGCAGCGGCTTCTGAGTGGGGAGGAAGTCCCACTGCCCGGGACTGAGTGCGGCTCCACAACCCCAGCGGCCGGTTAGCCTGGCCTCTGAGTCCCAAGGCCCGCCTTCCCTCAGGGTCTCCTACGCCCCACCTGGCAAGTGGAGGACTCCAGCCTCAATGGGAACTTAGCTGTCACACAGCTTAGGGAAATCTTTCTGGAAGCCCTTCTCATTCTGCAGCCCTGCAGGGCCAAGCACATGTGTTTACCTGTTGGAGCCCTGCACTGAGGAAGGTATCAGGCTGCCTTCATGTGGACGAGTGTAGACCCTGACTCTGTCTTCACACATGAGTGTCTTCAGCGAGTATTTCTGGAAGACTCTTGTTCTCTGTGACATGCACATGACAGCCTGGGAGGACAGCCTCTCGCCCTGTGGTTTAAAGCCCCCATGCCTGCCTTTCTCCAGAGGAAAAGGAGTGGTCCCCTTCCTCCACCTGTTCTCCCACCCCTGCTTCCTGTCTTCCTTGGCTATCTAAATTCCTGCTTAGCAGGCCTTCGCAGACTGACGTCGCCAACGTTGTGTACACTGGAGGCTGCTGGCTGACCGGCTCACGGACACATAGAGACCAGACGTGGGTTTCACTTCCCCACGTCACAGCGCAGTGGCCTTCTGCTGGTCGTTACACCCTTGCTGATATAGGTAGCTGTGGAAACTAGAGCCTGCGGTGGATTTCCCAGGCCCTGTGTTGATGTCCAGAATGATGTGTACTTTTTCTGCACCTAAATTTCTCTTTCTGTAATAGTCAGCCATAGATCTACCTCCTAGCCATGGTGTGAGCGTCAGTAATGTAAGTCAGTACAGTGCCTGTGAGGATGTTTAGGACGAAGGTACGGTCAAAGCGAACAGAGCATTACTCGTATCCCTCAAGTCTTGTCTCTCTTCAGCCCCTTCCTCTCTGTGTGACTCCTTCATCCTCTCCCCTTGGAACATTCTCTCATTGGTCAGCCATGTGTGTTCTGCTCTGCCCATCCGTCCCCATTATTTGCCATACCCCATGAAACTTGCTCCATTTGGTTTGCATTCTGGGATTCTGTTCTCCATCATATGTCTTTACCTTGGGGGTTGTGTTTTATGTGACACAGTGAAATGTTTGGGGCCATATCCTATTGGAACTGCACTTCAGGGAATTAGCTTGTGCCATAGTTGTTTCTATTCCCCCCTTCCTTCTGCAAGATGAAGAGCAAGATGTGCATGGCTATCGGCATCTGTCAGACATTTTCCACGCTGACTTTTGTGGTCTGTGCTGTTTCAGGTACAGGTGTGTGTTCAGAGGAGCTTGACCAGTGAGAACATGTTTTTGTCTCTGCCCACAGCTGCCCCAGTGCTCAGCTGTGAAGCCGCGACTCAGACTGAAAGGAGACTGGATCTGGCTGCGGTGACTTTGAGGAGAGGCTTGAGATCGAGAGCTTCACGATGCAGGCCACGGTCACTAATAGATTACAAATCTTACATAGACACCAAGCTGCTAGTGGCGAGGTTCCTGGAGCAGTCTTCATGCAGTATGACCCCAGACATCCATGAACTTGTAGAAAACATTAAATCTGTTTTGAAGTCTGATGAGGAACACATGGAGGAAGCCATCACCAGTGCCAGTTTCCTGGAACAGGTAGTTTCATTATCAATATCGGACATGAAACAAGTAACTCGTTTCCATAGCAGCTTAAGTGGCTTCTCTGATTTCCTGTCCAAGGCGGAGTAAGTTCATGGTCACAGTCTCAAGGGAAATGGGGTTAGGAGGTCAGGGGAGGGGGAGAGAGGAAGCAGAGAGCTTTGCTTTCAGGTGTGGAACTTTTCCACAGTGTTCTCGGCTCAAGGGAAGAGAGCCCAGTTTTTCCAGGATGTGGAAGCACGCCTGGAAAAAAGAAGAGAGAGCAGCCAGGGAACGAAAGCAAAGGGTACGGGCAGTGCGGAGCACATTCAACATTTGATTTTCTAAACTGAAGGTTTCCCGTGATAGGGCGTGTTTTCTCAGCCCTCTGAAATGATAACATAGGTAAGTTGTAATATTGACGAGATTCTGGGAGCTGCTCACACGCCCACAGAATGTTTGGCAAGATAAATAAGCCAATAGGACTTAAAAGAATAAATACATTTTTTTCCCATGGATTAAAAGGTACAAGGCAACCCCCTAAACTAAGATAAACTTGGTCATGAGCATCATCTGGTTGGGGCTCAGGTTTCTCATCCTTAAGGTGCAGGATTGGACTTTAAGGTGGAAGGTTGTACCTTTATCTTTAATGAACAGAATTTCCTTCTGCTAAGAACCTTCTCTCCCTCTCTTTTAAAAGCCATTACCTTTTAGGTGTTTACATCTTTGCTGTCGGGGCTGGATATTGTAGATGTCACTGCACAACAGCACACGGATGTCATGTGGCTCTGTGTCTTTGTGCATTTAGTGCCCAACAGATACATCTTAAGTTGAATCGGGCTGATTCTCAGGGTAATGCCCAGCTCCAGGATCCTAGGTAAATTTTCAGGTCAGCTTGAAAAAATACCCTTCTCACGTTGCTTTCGGTTCCCCTTTTCCACGTGCTGGCCTCCTCGTACAGAAGCCAGAAGCTAAATTCTCTCCCAGTCTCTCAGGGTTTCCAGGGAGAAGAGTGACCGATTACTTGCACGAAGGGGTTCATGAGCCAGAGACCCTCTTGTCATCTGCTCCCTGAAAGAGTGGTTGGCCAGGGATTCTGGGTCAGGCTCCCATTACTGGCCTGTGTAGGGGAAACATCCTACACCCTGCTGTCCCTCAGCTGCTCATTCCCTGCCATCAGCTCTCTGTCCGGCCCCAGTAGCCCAATAAACGGGAGCCACTTCTCACAAGCTGCTGAGCTCTGATGAGGTAAGAGCTGGAGCATTCACCTGGCAGTTGGTCTGGGCCTTCTGCAAAGTCATTATTCCTGGGAAATGGCTCTGGAGAAAAAGAACAAGTACTTACTATTGAACAGATGCTATCATTACTAGTGTTTGCTAGATCCTTGTACCCCAGACCGATTAAAAGTTCACATTCTTAGATTGTTGCGATACATTGTGGGCCATCTACTGGGGCCTTCCAGGACAGGCTCCCGGAGGTGAGGTTTCATAATGCCACACCCCTCCCTAGACAGAAGGAGGCAAGGACAACAGAAGGGTGACTCTACCCAGCTTTGCACAATTTTCACTCTCTTTAGTATCACTAGAATGACTTTTTAGATCCATTTTCATTTTTGTCAATATCAAAACAACTCATCCTGACTTACCATGTAATGCAGTCAACGTCTATGAATGTTGGAATTTTCTTCTTAGGAGACAAAGACAGGCCTTACAGACAAATATATTTAGTAGACTGTTAACGAAATTTAATATCCCATCTTTTAGGGGATAACCTTTTAATAACCTTAAAAGCTCAAAAAGTCATCCAAGTGATTGTTCTGTGACACTAGGTGGTAATAAAGCACCTGAGTTTTTCCCGAGGTGCTAACAGTATCATAGGTCATGTAGACACAGCTGTGCAGTTTTTAAAAATTGTATTAACTGGACAAGTTCTCTCCTCTTCAATCCCAGTTAGATAAAAAATTTCCCATATTTTTGCTATTTTTACAGAGTAAGTGATATTGTATGTTTAAAGTTACATATGCAACATGCTGCAAAATAGATCTAGCAATAGAATGATTCTTGAGGAGTTTCAACAAATAAATTGGCCTAGTCATGTTGTTCATTGAAAGGTTATCAGATCCTTTAGACACGTCATCAATTTTGGTTGACATTTTATAGACACATGACCTGGTCACAGTCCCAGGACAGTGGTCCTCAAATTTTCAAATGCATTGGTCTCACTTGGGTTTTTGTTAAAAACACAGATGCCCAAGCCTCTCTCCAGACCAGCTGTCAGAACTTCTGTGGTGGCAGCTGTAATCCATGTTTCTGACAAGCCCCCGACCCCCACCCCACCCCAGTAATGTTCAGGCTCCAATGAAAATCACTGGCGTAGACCTCAGGGAAATTGGAGTGAAGTGATGAAAAGAACGTTGTTAAATATAAAGCAAGAAATTTCAGCCGACTAGTCACTTAGTTGTAGTCTACAGGTCTGCCATTGAAACGGTAGAACATAGAACTTTGGAAAAGAGGCAGTATGTTCAAGAACCTTCGGAATGCCAAGTGGGAAAACGCCCTTTTTACTTTTCCAAAGCAAATTCACAGATGTAAGAGGCAGGTCAAAAGGCCACATCCGGTGAAGCTGGCTTAACTTCTCCCCACCCTGCTTATTCTCCCAAAGATCATGGCCCCGTTGCAGCCCGGCACTTCCAGGGCCCACGCGCTGCCCTCCCGGAGACGGCCGGGCCTGCTGCACCTGCGGAGCTGCGGCGACCTGAGCACCTTCACCCCGGCGGGGAGGCCACAGGCCCAGAGGAGGCCCCGGCGAGCGGAGGCTGAGCGGCCACACAGCCTCATCGGGGTCATCCGAGAGACCGTCCTGTGAAGCCCGGAAGGCGGATGGAAGGCCACTCCTGGGGGAGGATCCCCCTCCTCTCTGCGCCGTTTCCTGGCTGGGAGTTTGGGGCCTCCCTCTGGGAACTCCTCAGAAAGAGGCGCATTCTGGGGGGCATTTGTTTCCACTCTTTGACTCCTCTTTTTGCTGACCAAGAGCATTCAAGGGCGAATGCATAGGGTCTTCCGGGCCCATTGGGTTTTGATGCACCGAGTCTGAGGTTATGGAGGCAGCGGCCAGGCCTTGTGATGTTCCTGACGGTCACTGCCCCGGTGTGGGCAGAAACTGGGCGAATGGTTCTTTGCCCACCTCACCCCTCGTCTCTCTTTGTTGCTAATTCTTTCCCTCTTGGAAGGACAGACTGCTGGGCTGCTATTTATAGCTACCCCCAGCCTTTCCCTGCTCAGCAAATTGGCAGGAAATGGGGTGATTAACCCCGATGTGTCCACAGTCCTCAAGCCTCATTTCAGGTCACCCTCAAAGCATACTACTCTCTTTAGGAAAAACATGAAATTTTTAAGTGACAAATTTTAATGAAAGACATTTAGGGAGAGAATTGTTGTTGATTCCAGTTATTCATGCTTGCAAAACTAGAGATGCCTAAGGCAGAACTGAGAATAAAAATGTTTACTTTGGACCTCTGGGCTCAGTGTGCAATGTTTGTGTATGCTTAGGTGGCCAGGCCTTACCGGACGGAGGGTTGGGAACTTGGAGCCATGGTGGTCGGACTTGCTGGGCAGGCCACCAACCAGTTTAATGTCCAGAGCCCCTGCCCCCCATGGATAACAACGTGTCCTTCGTTCATTCAGGCAAGCGCTTGGCTGAATGGCTTCAGGGAGCTGCATTCTAGCAGGCCGTGAACAATAAATCAATCAAGTAATTCCAGATTGGGAATCCAGATTAAGAGAAAAGGGGGTGGTTGGGGGGCTTCTTTGAGGAAGTGACATTTGAACTGGTATGTGACTTGTAGAGGCTTAAAGCACCAGAGGCCACTGTGACCCCAACTCAGGGGAGAGGTGGGCAGGAGGCTGCATTCATGCTAATGACGAGATACTGTGGAGGCGTTCTCAACAGAAGAGAGACAGATTTAATTACATCTTCAAAACTCAGCATGCAGCACGGAGACTAGTTTAGGCCAGACCTGAGCGGAAGTGAGGAGCTGAGTGAGGAGGCTGCACGCCAAGTGGAATGCCGGTGCTTGCTGGGCACGGCCTGTGCACCCGCTGCCGTGCGAAGGCTTTGCTCACACCCTCATTCCGTGCTCACAGCAGCCTAGGAGGTGGGAGCTGTTACTGTCCCCATTTTACAGATGTGGAAAATGAGGTTCGGTACCTTGCCCAAGGCCCCTCGGAAGCTAAGGAGTAGAGCTGACATTCACACCCACGCAGTCCAACTCCAGAAACTGCTCCATCCCTCAACCTCCCAAACAGCAGTCTGCCCTCTCGTGTTTCTGTGAGAAAGTGGCTGTTAAGACTTCTAGCTTGGCTCCCCAGGCCGCAGGGTCCCCTGGCTCTAAGCCAACGAGCCGTGCCAGAGTGGGGCCAGGGGACAGAGAAAAGCAGAGGGGAAAGACTTGTTTGGAGGCTCTGGGCTGGGGTGGAAAGGGCTGGGGAAACATCTGCAAATGGGCAGAGATGGAGGGCTGGGAACGGGCTGGATGGTCTGGCCTTCTTTCCTGGGGTGAGCTGTTTGGGGAGACCTACAGGGCTTCCAGAATGGCACTCTCTCCGTTCTCATAGACCTGTCCCCAGGCATGACTTCCCCACCCAGGCACGTGGTCTTCCCGCTTCTCCAGAAGTCCTTGCTGTTGGCACCATCGCTGCCCACTGGGGCTGGCCACTGCCCTGGGGGAAATCTTTGAGCGCCTCATTGCAGCTCGCTGAACCTCTCTGGGCTGACCATGCAGCCCAGTCTAGCTGCTTCCCCTTTCATAGCTGCTTGTTTCCCCCAACCTGGTTTCTCCCTATGAGGCCCAGCAGCTGGGAAGAGGAGGGGCTGACTACCTTACCTCGCTTGAGCCTGGCCGGGCCCCTGTTGCCTTTCTCAGCTTTCGTTTTTTTCCCACTCTGGGAGAACAACCCTTTCCACCTTCCCTTCTGAATCCTACTGCTCACCTCCAACTGCCACCGCAGGCCTCTCTGTGTACCTGGAAGGCTCAGGGCAGACAGGTGGGCACCGCAAGTGTGGACTGTGTCTGACTTCTAGCCTTGGGAGAACAGGCACAGAGATGGCCTCAGCCATCCTGAGGACAGGGCAGTTGTCAACAAAAACCAGAAGAGGAAAGGAGGCATAAAGCCTTAGATGGCTACCAGGAGGAAGGGGGACCTGTCTCAGCTTTGCAGAATTGACTTTGCAACTTGGGGAATGTCTCAAGTAATTCTGGCACCTGAAGTTCTTGGTGAAGCCAGAAAAGTGACTTCTGTCTTGCTTCCCTGACTTTAGGGACTATTAAAGTCTATATATATATATATATATATATATATATATATATATATATATGTCTATATATACACACACACACACAATTGTATAGTACACTATTTTGTATATATTTATCATGGGAGGGAACTCAGAGGCCATGAGTTACCTTTCTGCTAGTTTGGATGGTAGTATATTTTTAAGTATAATATACTAATAATATAATATACTTAAGCATTAGTAATGTGATATCCATGTTCATAGGTTAACTGAATATACATAGAGAGGGCAGCTATTTTGCAATTGGAGTACCTTAGGAATCTACAGTACAGAAGTGATGAACAAGCATTTCAAATGCGGTTATCAAAACTACACCAGAGGGTTGATTAATTAGCATGAGGGATGTTTGAGGTGAATGACGTTCAAGGTATGTGCCTGGCTAGAAGCATCGTACAGTCATCGTTGCCTCTGCACCAGTGGGGCATAAGAATCTGGTCCCCACTTCATGAGACTGTCCCGTCACCTCTGCCTTAACCTTCCAAGCAAGCTGTGTGTCCGAGAGTCTGAGGACAGAGAGGACTTTCCCAAGCTCCCGAACTGTTCTGTGCAGCCCTGCCAATGAGTGTGTCTGGCTGGCAGAATTACCCCATGTCTTGCTTTCATTGGAATGTCCTGATGGTGAGGTTTGGAGGAGGAGTCTATGGCGTATCATTGCCTCATATTTACCAAAAGCACCAGACAAATTGGCTAGGTCAGGTCACGATACCCCCCCCCAATTTGCAGATGAGGAAATTGGGCCCAGTACTAAGGGCAGAGCAGGTGCAAGACCAGCACTTCTAGCTGGGGTGAACTCTTGGTGTTGTGCATGCCATACATTTGGACAGCGTATAATGACATGTGTCCACCGTTGGAGTACTATACAGAGTAGATTCACCGTCCTACAGATCCTCTGTGCTCAGCCTGTTCATCCCTCCCTCCCCGTTAACTCCTGGCAGCCAGTGATCCTTTTACTGTCTCTGCAGTTTTGCCTTTTCCAGAGTGGCACATAGTTGGAATCATATATTATACAAGGCAGCCTTTTTGGACTCACTTCTTTAACTTAATAATATGCATTCAAGCTTCCTCCGTGTCTTTTCATGGCTTGATAATTTATTCAAACCCCTTTTTAGATTATTTGATTCGATAGTCATAAAAGTACCCTATCAAGTTCACATCTCAAAACGCTCACCCTCATTTTCTGAACTTACTCTTGTCAGGGGCCAGGGTCTGTGGCCCACGCTGGATCGGTGCTGGCCTGGGTTCCCACTCCAGACGGAGTTCCCCAATTTTGTTGAGCCCGTTCTGTGTGGTAGGCCCTGGGGACATTGATGAAGAGGACTGGGAGCGAGCGGGTGGGTAGACAGCCTTCCCCCTGCGACCCGTCTCGGTGTCCCAGGCCACCTGTGAGCCAAGGCTCATCCTCAGAGAAACACCAGGGGGCACGAAGGTCTAAGGCGTGGGTGAGTCCCTCAGGATCGGGAAGAACTGGCAGAGGAAAGGAGGAGCTGCTGCCAGGCCTCTGGAAGCAGAACAAAGGAGCCCATCTCCACCTCCCCCAGGCCACTGCAGGATGCAGAAGAGAACAAGGAGGCAGGAGGGAAAGGGCGGACAAGGCTATCTTTGTTTCTGTGGTGTTCCAACCTGAGGCCTCCGCAAGGGAAGCCAAGTCTGGGGTCAAAAGGCTCCACTTTTCTTCCATTTCTCTCCCCCTACAGGAGGCTTCGTCCTCTCATTCATTCAACAGGTATTTACTGAGCTACAGAGTACCAGGCAG